>JAXQGN010000379.1:0-27374 GCA_037039805.1 Irpex sp. M6601 | reverse complement strand
TGCGCCAACGGCTGAGGCTCGCTACCTGTTGGCCGTTGTGATTGGTGGGTTGGCGAGATTTACGCTCCAAGCACTGCTAGAAAATTAGGTGAGTGGGGCCCAAATATTTCGCAGAAATCGATTTAAATTGCCCAACCAAAATACTCTAATAAGAGCAATATATTATGGCACAAAAGGAAATATGCCAGTTTGACTACGCTTTGATGCTTGACTGGCCTCTAAATAAGACTACATTTAGTACTCCAGCATTAACAACGCTATAAGTGGATGCAGAGTTTTATAATGCGGGGATCATGATATTATCTGCTCAAGTCTCGAAGTGAGTGTTAGCGCCCATTCTGATCTCAGCCCGCGCAGCGCCCTCGAAACAGGTAGCGGCGGGATCGACCTCTTCTACTTACTATCACCTGGCCTCCCGACTTAACCTTGCTGCCTCAGGCCCACGAGAACGCGAATTCGAATCGAATAGAGCTACGCATAAATGGCCAGTCTCATAGCCATTCTCGATCTCAAGGGCAAGCCGCTCATCCAGCGGTCGTACCGAGATGATGTTCCGCCAACCTACATAGAGAAGTTTCTGCCCATCGTGCTGGAGTTGGAAGAAGAGGGTCAGCAAGTTACACCATGTTTCTCAAGAGAAGGCGTGAACTACATGCACATCCGGCATTCGAATCTCTATCGTGCGTTACTTACTGTGTTTCGAACGCGCATTGCGGGATGATACTCATCTGTCTCTCACTTCTTACGTGTGCAGTACTCGCTTTGTCCAAGCGGAATAGCAATGCTGCTGAGATCATTCTCTTCTTGCACCGACTGGTCCAGGTCCTCGTGGAATACTTCAAGGAACTCGAAGAGGAGTCTATCCGTGACAACTTTGTCATCATTTACGAACTTCTAGACGAAATGATGGACTTTGGCTTCCCCCAAACCACCGAAAGCAAAATATTGCAAGAGTGAGTCTCCTGATCTGTTATACTATTCCGCAGACCTTATCCGCTACTCTCGACCCTAGGTATATTACACAGGAGTCGTACAAACTTGAAGTGCAAGTACGACCACCGATTGCTGTTACCAACGCTGTGTCATGGCGTTCAGAGGGTATAAGATACAGGAAGAATGAGGTGTTCTTGGACGTTATAGAGAGTGTAAACTTGCTGGTGTGTTACCCCTCTGCTGCAGATGTTCTAAGTTTAACTCATGTCACTTAGGTCAACGCGAATGGAAATGTTGTACGATCTGAGATATTGGGGGCGGTCAAGATGAAATGCTATCTTTCTGGCATGCCGGAATTGAGGCTGGGCCTCAACGACAAAGTCATGTTCGAAAGCACGGGACGCAGTGCGTGTCCTCTTCCTTCATTGACTGACCGTTCCCAAATTCTGAGACAATACGTATAGCGGCCCGTGGAAAGGCGATCGAGATGGAAGATGTAAAGTTCCACCAATGTGTTCGTCTGTCGCGGTTCGAGAACGATCGAACGATCTCCTTCATACCTCCAGACGGCGAGTTCGAGTTGATGTCGTATCGTTTGTCGACACCGGTAAAGCCCTTGGTTTGGGTTGAAGCCGCTGTAAGTCGACACATCTCGTTTATCAACGAGGTCTAACGGTCTATCACAGGTCGAGCATCACAAAGGGAGCCGTGTAGAATACATGGTGAAAGTGAAGGCGCAATTCAAACGAAGGAGCACAGCAAACAACGTGGAGATCTACGTACCCGTCCCTGATGATGCCGATACGCCAAAGTTCAGAGTAAGTGATTGAACAAGCCCATGACGATGTTGTGGCTTATATCTCCCTAGGCGTCGACGGGAACCGTTCAGTATGCACCGGACAAATCCGCCTTCGTTTGGAAGATCAAGCAGCTTGGTGGTGGGCGAGAGTTCCTCATGCGAGCCCACTTCGGCCTTCCCAGTGTCCGAGGAGGTAAGATCGCCTTTTCAGTTGCGCTCGCTGCTTTAAACCTGTCATCTTCTCAGAGCAAGAAAGCATGGACAAGCGTGCCCCCATCACTGTGAAGTTTGAGATTCCATACTTCACCGTGTCCGGTATCCAGGTGCGATACCTCAAGATCGTCGAGAAGAGTGGATATCAGGCGTTGCCGTGGGTGAGGTACATTACGCAGAACGGTGATGATTACAGGTCAGTTCCGATATTTCTCAAGCGAGTTGATGATACTGACTTTCGCACGTAGTCTGAGGACGGCGCATGAGAAGGGTAGTGCACCAATTGCGCCCATATAGGATTATTACGTCGGAATATTATGATAGTTCTTCGATGGCGAGTACGTGACGTCACGGAATGTAGAGTGGATTCGGCACTACTCCAAGGCTGGGGTCTGCTCTCCAGCTTGTTTTTCATTTTGCGACTTCTTCGAGGCTAAGTGGACGCTCTCCGGACCACTACTGATACTAACCACAGATGAAGCCAGTCTTGGCCGTTCTAGAGTTTACTGCCTCTGCTGAGCCCAAGAGGGAGAAGAAGCTCGATGAGGCTCTCCAGCTCGTCGATCGAGTTGATGGCGCCATGCTGTGAGTGTCCCCTCCTCGCTATCGTATCTACTCGACGACCTCATACGATATTCCCTACAGCGCGTTCTGGGGATTTGACGTGGGGAAAGGCCACACAGGCTGCATAGTTCAAGGCGAGTCCAAAGTTTCCTGCCATCGTTATGGCTAAAGCGGAGCTAACTTTCGGTATTTCCGATCCAGTGTGGAAATCTTTGCTCCACCACCGAGAGCTCCTCGACCACTCCGACTTTTCACGCGTACGAGAGGCCTTGTCGGCTTGCTTCTCGGCACCGCCGACCGTATCTCATGTGTATTATGATGAGCAGTCTAAGGCGCTACACCACCCTATTTTGCACATCTTACGAGCAGAAACAATGTCGCCAGATGATGTCAAAAGTCGACAACGTCTTGGGGAGACGGTGAAGCGGGTGGTTGGCTCCATTGGGATGATGGCCTTTGGCGGGCAGTCGTTGGAAAATCCTGATGTGTACTTTGTGTTCATAGGAGGGACGACAGTAGAGGTAAGTGTCACTACTACCCCATACAACGATACGCATCTTCATGGGCTTTTCCTCTGTAGCGGGATAATCCAAAAGAGAACAGTGCGATTGCCGTTGCAGAGCTGAGTCGGGTTGCATTCGTCGAGCACAGAACACTATGGTTGAAGTCTGCTGTGGCCAATCCTTTGGAACGTTCTGTAATAGGTGGCGAGATGCAGGGCACATATTCTGTACCGTTCACTGGCAAATCAGTCGCACCCAATGTAGTCCTGCCGAATCTTACGGGCATCGAGGACACAAATACCTAATGGCATTTGTTGTACATAGCTTGCTCACAATCGACTGTCGTCTTTCACTCCCAGCTACCAAGCAAAACACGTCAAATTTTATCTTTTCTAACATTACACACCAATGAAATGGGGTGGAAAGTGGTCTACATTATACAAAGGTGGAATGAAGATACTGTACCTGACGCATCGGCAAATGAAGTAGAATAGTCGATGTGAGTAAAATGATTTGAGAGTCTCTAATGTGAATGCGAATGTGTTCGTAACGAACGAATGACGCGTCGTCAAACATCAAGAATCCATTACGAGGGTAGTGACGATTCGTACACGTATGATCCATGGGGGACACCGATGAGAGTTCCGAGAATAATCAGCAGGAGTGGATGAGCACCATCGTCGATAAATAAGGGTAGGTGTCTGCGAAGAGAGAGCCAGGTCCTTTAGGTGGTGGGTATAAGCATCCACCTGGGACGCGTTTAAGGCACCTCAGGCATGTTGACGAGCTCCACTGCACGAGCCATGACCTCCTTCAGCGGCCAGCGTTCACCGACGGCCTGTTTGAGATCCAACAAGTCGCCAATCTCGTCGCAAGCCTGCAAGACGGTGTCGATATCATCCTTTGTGTGCGATGCGCTGAGGCAGAATCGGACACGGGAGGTGACGAGCGGCGTGGCAGGGTATGCAACCACGACGATGACGATGGGTGTTGCACGCGTCCGCATCAGTCGGCTGAAGACGGCCATCTTGCCAGGGTTGAACAGGAGAAGAGGCACGACAGGAGAATCGTCATGGCCATACGTGATGAAACCGAGTTTCCTGAGAGCGCGGTTCAAGTAGCGAGTGTTGAAGGCAAGTCGGCGGAGACGCATCTGGCTGTCAGAGCAGTCACACATCGATGGAGGGAGGGGCATCCAAGATGGTAAGGCAGCAGAGGGGGCTTTCCCGGGGTACGACTCAAACTCGACAACAGGCGCCGGAGCATTGTCATAAGAACGCAAGAGAGACCGTGAAGCAACCTGCTTCTCCGAGGACACGGTGACACCCATGATACTGGCCATACTCGCAAGAATCTGGGAGACCACTGGAGGGGCGACAGCTTCTGCGTATGCTCCCGAGTATCCAGCAATGCGGAGACGGCTGATAAGAGTCTTGTTCCCAGCAATATAACCACCAGCGGCACCAAACGACTTTGTGAATGTACCCATGAGGACATCGACGTCGCGAGGGTTAACACCGTAGTAATCGCAGACACCGCGGCCGTGCGGACCAAGGGCACCAACGGAGTGAGCTTCGTCAACGAAGAGATAGAACTGATGTGCGAAAGATATGAGTATGTGCAGACATTTCTCGGTGCCCTGACCTTACCTTGTATTTCTTCTTGAGTTCCAACATTTCAGGCAGCTTGACGATCGTGCCCTCCATACTGTAAAGACCCTCGACGATGACCAGAATCTTCTTCCACGGCCTGTGCGTCTTCGGCTGACCTTGGCTGATCACCTCTCGGAGAAGTTTCTCGAGACTCTTCATGTTGTTGTGCTTGAACATCCTGACGTTGGCCCCACTCATACGTACACCGACACGAATGGAGGCGTGGTTGAGCTCGTCCGAAATGACCAAGCAACCCTTACCGACCAAGGCAGGGATGATAGTTGAATTCGTCGCAAAACCCATTGAGCTAAGAAGAGCGTCTTCCATACCCATGAACCGAGCAACCAGGGCCTCTGCTTGGATGTGCAAATCGAGCGTACCACCCTCCAAACGGCTGCCACACGAAGAGACACCGTACCGCTTGATGGATTCGACATCAGCATCCGTGCAAGCTCCTTTGGACTGAGCAAACCCAAGGTAGTTGTAGGAGGAAACATTGAGGGCCCTAGTACGTCCACCAGTGAGGTGCATGTTCTTGTTGTAATCCGGGGAGTAGCGGTCGAGAATCTGGATAGTACGGCCTGGGACGCCAGTTACAGGGGCGGAGAAGCAGTCGTCAATGCGCAACTTGAGCCGACGGGTGTAGAACGAATCGAAATCAGAGTTCAACGCAGCATACCCCTAGAGTAGACACAACGTTCATCAGCTGATGTGAACGTAGTCAAGCGAGAAAAGCGTACATTGTCATCGAGGAGATGCCTGTACGCAGCACGCTTGAATCGTTTGCCCAAGAAATCACGAAGATGACCAAAGGCGATGACGATGATATAGCTGATATAAGTCGTCAACAAGATATAGTACGGCGGGTCCTGTTCAACGACGCCTTTGACGGGGTGCTCAGGGTTGTGCTGAGACGTATACCGATAGTCCTCATTCGCGCAATGCCCAAACTCGGTGTGCACGGTCGTGAAAACCTGCTCGGACGTGGGCGGGCTCTTGGGATACGTGAGACCATCTGTGTAATCGCCCTCGTGCTCGTGCAGAACAGTGTCTTCTGACGAAGACGTGACAGACGAGGACAGCGACAAGGCTGGGGTTGAGCTAGGGGTGGATCCGTGAGCCCTCGCGCGTGCATCTGCCTCTGAAACCGCTGACAAGTACGAGGCTGCGGTGTTGAGTGCAGGCGTGGATTTCTTCTTGAACATTGAGGGGGTCGGCGAGGCCGGTTTGATAGCCATGGGCGAGGGCATCGTCTAAAACCTCGTTGTCGTCGCACTTGTGCTCGTGTTCGTCGTCGCTGTCGTGGAAAAAGAAAGAGAGGGGGATGGGCGGCGACGACCGGGGTGGAAAGGGCAAAGACGAGTCGGGGTCCTCGACTCGGGGAGAGGAGGTTGCTGCACGGAAATAGGCGCAAATATGTATTTGTTCGATTAGTCAGCATGATGACCATCACCGCCCCGCGCATCGCTAGCTCGCTTCAACTCCACGCCTCTAGCCACAAAATCTCGTCTTTATTGATAACAGCTTTTCTAAACAAGGTCGAGAAAAAATCCAGTTCTATGTATGTGTATGTTGGTATCACCCTGGCCATTACCAGCCGTACATTATCTCTCGAAATGCGCTACTGTCCGTAAGAAAGTCACAATGGAAAGCAAAGGAAAACAGGGGCTCGAGCTCTACTGGCTGCCTCGGCCGATCACCTTGACCTGTAAACGCACGTAAATCGCCGAGCATAGGGAATTGCAGAACGAGGGTCACTTACTCTGAAGCCAATCTTGCGAAGCTTCTCAGCGTCGAGGATGAGACGGCCATCGAAGACGAAGGCCGGCTTGGTCATGTTGTCGTACACGGTCTGCCAGTCAATCTCCTTGAACTCCTTCCACTCGGTGGCAATCACAACAGCCTCCTTGTTCTTAGAGGCCTCGAGTGCGGAGGGAGCAAGCGTAACCTGCTTTTTAACTACACCGCAAGTCAGGCACCACACCAAGTATCAATACAACAATCACACATACTAAGCTCAAGGGGGAGGTTGGGGCATGCCTCAGAGAGGTCTTGCCAAATTTGCTCAGCCTCGACCTTGGGGTCGTAGATAGTCACGTAAGCGCGCTCAGCGAGGAAGTCGCGAATGAGCGAGATGGCGGGAGATTCACGAGTGTCACCGGTGTCAGCCTTGAAAGCAAAGCCGAGAACGGCGATGTGCTGTATTGCAATAAAAGGACCGTGAGTATATGAACACCCAGGTGTGGGAACACTCGCGCGTGCGCACCTTGCCAGTGATCGTGTTGAAGAGGGTGTCGACGACGGTCTTCGAGAATCTGCTCTTCTGGTACTCGTTCAGCTCGACGACCTGACGCCAGTAGGCAGCAACCTCCGGCAAGTGCAGACTCTCGCTGAGGTACACCAAGTTGAGGATATCTTTCTGGAAGCATGAGCCGCCGAAACCAACGGAGGCACGTAGGAACTTGGGCCCAACACGAGAGTCGTAGCCGACAGCGTGGGCGACCTCGTCGATGTTAGCACCGGTGGCCTCGCAGATAGCAGAGAGGGCGTTGATGGAGGAGATACGCTGGGCAAGCATGGCGTTGGCAGCAAGCTTAGAGAGCTCAGAAGACCACAAGCCGACGGTCAGGATACGCTCCTTGCTATTGAGACGTCAGTCATGCTTCAGCACAGGGAGCAAGTCTGTACGCACGGAACCCAGTTTGCGTATACGCCGCTCAGTGCCTGGCAGGCATCCTTACCCTCCTGAGTCTGAAGGGAGCCGATGAGAACACGGTCGGGGCTGAAGAGATCAGCGATGGCAGTTCCCTCAGCAAGGAATTCGGGGTTGGAGAGAATATCGAAGCGGCAGCCGGCCTTGCAGTTCGCCTCGAGGATGGTGCGCATGGACTCGGCGGTACGGCATGGCACAGTGGACTTCTCGACGACAATCTTCGAGCTCGTTGCGACAGCGGCGATACGACGCGTCGCGGACTCAACGTAGCTGGTAACACACGTTGTCAGTGCTTGCTCGCATCCCAGCATATCCCGCCCGGGTTACGTAAAACGACACTCACTGCAAGTCCGCACCGAAACCAGCACCCACACCAGTCTTCTTGGTCGGGGTGTTGACACTGACGAAGATGAGGTCGGCCTCTTGGATGGCCTTGTCGACGTCTGTGGAGAAGAAGAGGTTGCGCCCGCGGGCTGCCTTGACGACGTCGACCAAGCCGGGCTCGTAGATGGGCAAGTCAAAGCCGGGGCTGTTCCACGCGTCGATACGCGCCTGGTTCAAATCGACGATGGTGACCTCAATCTGGGGGCACTTGAGCGCAATCACAGCGCACGTCGGGCCACCTGTGCCAGCGCATGAGTTGCCAGCAGGTCGTGACACGTTTCCGAGAAGTGCTTACCGACGTATCCAGCACCGACTGCAAGGGTAGCCACTAATCAGTTTTCTGCCAAAGACATCGAGGTCAACACAATACTCACTGCAGCAGATCTTCTTGACGGTTATGGGGGCCATTGCTGAAGGAATGAAAGACGAGAGAGAGAACGAAAATTATCTGAGATGGCAAGATATACCAACAACGCGGCCGGCCTGGTACTAGCGCGACTTCGGGAGAAGCCAGCCTAGCGACTAAACAGGAAGGTGCATGAATTCCACGCGTCAGTCGTCCGACCCGTCGTCGATTCCATTTCCGCCCCTCCGTCCATTCCTCTCATCTGTCGTTATTGCTCTGTTTTTCTTGCTGCAGTGATATATTTTCTACGATTTTACTATGTATTTTCCTGGCCATAAGCCCTGCCAGCGGGGAACAGTTGCCGCTACGGCATGTTGAATCTGATCCAGAGATTCTGGCCTCCGTGCAATACGCAGCCGAGATTACAGCAAGAAGGCTTGGCTGACGTCCACGGGAGTAATCAGATCACTGAACTGGGGCAACCACACAACATGACGGCGAATGCTGCCAGGCCAAAACGTTTCATATGACTGATTGTGACTATTCAGCGATGTTGCTCTTACAGCAGCTCTATGTCAAGGTTCTGGCAGATGACGCAGATGTGCTCTACGAAGGTGGGTGGTCGTGAGGGTTACGTCTGTTCAACGAAAACGAAGTGGTCTTAGAGAAGTTGGAGGGAAAACGAAGACCGCATAGTGCCGTCGACCGATCTATCCGTGATATGCTCGTAACGAACCCTAAACGCATCTTCAATGCACTCATTTATTCCGCGCTTCTCACCGGACATGAAGTGGCCACTGGTGCCCGCACGATGGCATGTTGTCCAGGCGGTTGAAAAGGATTTGCAAAGCGCAGTACTCACGAGTAGGAGCACAAAATTAGCAATAGTAGGAAGATTAGCATCAGTCAATACCCTAACAGTGATATCCAGGATCCAGTAAAAGTCAATTCAAATCTGTCAACCCCGCAACCAACTCAACCAATCCTTCCCCTTATTTAGTGTCTCGTCCTGCTTAAGCAGCGGAGTCGCCTCCGATGCTAATTCTTCATTCACACTGTGAATGTCGGCCTCGACTGCTGCACTAACAGCTTCCGGTAGTCTCTCGCCGTCTGCAGGTCCTTGAGTGACAGGCACGGGCGAGTCCTGTAGACCAGGCTGCTCTGCAAAGTCCACCGGGTTCCCGAAATCGTCGATACCAAGCTTGCGTTGGCGTATCTTCCACAGGATGCACATGACGAGGAGTATACCTTGCAATATGCCTGCGGCAGCGTATGGAGACCATGCTACACATAATTTCAGTTATTGTGTGTATGCCCGCAGGCCACAGCCAGACTCACTGGTCCAATTTGTGCCTGGTCTAACGATCGAGAGGCGCTGTGAGCCTGGAATGACAGATATCGGGGACGTAGACATACCGGATTGCGATGCTCGTCACCATCAAGATGGCACCAGGGGTCTGGATGCACATCATAGGTATGCTCAGGGCACCGACGAGCTTATGTCGATATGTATGAACGATCTGCGGGAGGTACTGGAAGGCGGCTAATAGAGTGGATGACACTCCTAGGAATGTCGCCCACCAGGTGAGTCGTGTGGAATGTGATGAAGACTCTGTTCCTAGCAAGAGGAACGTAACGAAAGCGAAGAATACGCTGGAGAAACGGGCACGGTCAGTGGATATCATAGAATGTAGTGAGGTAGGACTGACGTGAAGAGGAACACGACCCAAGAGAGGGTTATGGATAACCTCCATGCGTCCTGTTTGATCTCTGTCTTGACTGGTCTACCGTCAATGTCCACTGTTGCGAACTTGAGATGTGCGGGGTAGTAGAGCATGTAGAGGACCAGTCTAGGGCAGTGTCAGCTCGTCAGAGTTATACGCAGAAAACAACATGCTTACATCATGGTGAAGCAGAACCATTGTATGAAAAGCTGGAAGATACCAGCGGTGGCTTCTATACAATTGCCTGCGCTCTACCGGGTGGTCACCATAGAAGTAGTGCATGCCTGAGTGTGTTTACTCACCAGCTCCCGACAGCATCTGACAATCTCCCACTGCTTTACGACACTTCCTTCTGATGTCAGAGAGCTAACGTAACTTGTAGGAAGATGCTCACATGTTCAGCACTCCAGCCACAGTGGAGGTGCTACCGAGCAGTAAGAACCAAGGGCTGAAGCCTTCTGAGGACTTTGCAAGTATAATTCTGAGATGCTGAGGATGGCAGTATCATTCAAAATGATCCGCTATTATCTTGAGAACGCGTGCACTCACTTGAGGGAGATAGGAGATGACGAGACCAACACAAAGTCCCGCAGTCAGCACATTGGCGAACACATCATGGTGCTACATAGAGATATTAGTATAAGTTCCCGGGGTGTTTCTAACCACTCACCGGCTGGCATGTCCCTTCCGACATCGCTCAAAGCCAGCAATTGCTTGGGCAAGCAACACTCGTGAAGTTGCTGGTCCTGTCCAAGAGCCCCTGCTCTCCTCTGCTGCAGTGCAGCGTTGCATACAGGCGCTTGTGATTTCGCACGTGGAATTTCTATATCGGACGCAGGCAGACGCGGTCCAAAGATTTTTCGCTGCAGGCAGAAGAGGCCAGCTTAGATCGAAACACCCTCCCCCTTTCCCTACACTTTACTTCTCCGAAAATGGCCAACGTTGTAGAGCTCAGTGTTGTACCACCACCTTTGCGACCAGACTGGACGCCTCCCCAGAGCACAGGAAAACCCATCGCTCGTACGTTTATCTTCGTCTGACCTCTGCGAAGAGTTTCCGTGCTGATCATTGCAAAACCTTTTCTAATTTATGTTTGTAGCCTTGGTCGAGCGTAGACTCATACCCGCAGGCTCAGCATACCTCGCACATGTAAAGCGTGCTGTGCATAACTTATCTTTCGAGGAACACGACAAGCACGCGGAGGAGGAACGGAAACGGCTCGAGGCTCTGTACGGTAATGGCACGAATGGCGAAGACGATCTTGGTGTTGGTGACGAGGAGGAGACCGAAGACTTGCTCACTCTGGACCCGAAGGAGTGGAAGGTACGCGATCTAATACTAGCGTGAATAGAATGGAGACTGATCGTCGTTCGCCCGTGGATAGAAACAAGACCACTACGCCGTGCTTGGTCTCTCACATCTGCGATACAGAGCCACGGACGAACAAATAAAGATCGCACGTACGTCCTCCCCCCTTCTCTCATTCACCCTTTGCAGTCAATCTGACCAAACCCTCGCAGACCGAAAGAAAGTCCTGAAACACCACCCCGACAAAAAAGCCGGTGCCGGCGAGACGAACGACGACGCCTTCTTCAAATGCATCCAAAAAGCCATGGAGGTCCTCACCAACCCCGAACGGCGCCGCCAGTTCGACTCCGTCGACCCGTACTACGAGGCCCTCGAGGACGAGGTCCCCACCGAGAAGCAGGTCAAGTCCGCGAAGGACCCGAACGCGTACTTCTTCAAGGCGTTTGGCCCGGTGTTCGAGCGGGAGGCACGGTTCAGCAAGACGCAACCTGTGCCGCTGCTTGGGGAGTACGACGATAGTAAGGAGAAGGTGGAGGGCTTCTACGACTTTTGGTACAACTTTGATAGCTGGAGGAGCTTCGAGTACTTGGACAAGGAGGTCAACGAGGGTAGCGACAGGTATGTCCCTTCTTTTTATCTTATCTTATCGAAGGACAGAAATGGACAGGGTGCTGATGGTATGTGACTTTGAATAGTCGTGACGACAAGCGGTACACGGAGAAGAAGAACAAATCCGAACGTGCGCGCCGCAAAAAGGAGGACACAGCGCGTCTGCGCCAACTCGTCGACCTCGCGCTCAGTCTCGATCCACGCATCAAGCGTATCAAGCAGGAAGAGAAGGAGGCCCGGGAGGCGAAGAAGAAGGGCAAGACGGGCGCTGCCAATGGGCTGAGTGCCAAGCAGAAGGCGGAGGAAGAGAAGAAGAAGGCGGAGGAGGAGGCGAAGAAGAAGGAGGAAGAGGAGAAGGTGCGTTTTGTTTCGGGTGTTTCTTTTCTGGATGAGGCTTCGATTTTGTTGGCTAATGTGTCGCGCAGATTGCTCGTGCGGAGGCGAAGAAGGCTAAGGCTGCTGCTGCTAACGCTGCGAAGAAGGCGCGGAGAGCCGCTCGTGAAGCTGAAGGTGCCGCTGCATAGTGGTTCACGATTTCCTGGTCATATCCTTGCTCTGCCTTTTTGTATCGTCTGCAGCATATGTCACGCTATCCATGCATTTTTGTATCCCTCTCACTGCTGCTGGTTGTGTGCCATAGATCTTTTCAGCATGGCCTCGATATTGATCATGAATATCCAGAAGACGATAATCCTCTCCGATCGGTTTGAGTAACATCACAAGACCTCTTGGTTCGCTGACTTTGTATTCTCAGGTGGTGTTTACATGTACTTGTAGCTTGCTCATTTAGGCCTTGCACTCTATCGCACACCGGTGCGGCTGACATTCGGATTGCAGACCATTAGCTTCGTATAGTCAGCCGCCCCTTCACACCCTCACGAGTACTGCCACCAGAGGACCTTTCATCTTGCACGAGTACAAGGGAGCCCCTCTCTCGTCAATCTCTTATCCAGCCAACCGAGGATGAAGACCCCCATCCTATACACCCTATTGATGGTCCCACTCCTCACGCTCACACTCGCCCTCCCCAGTCCATCCTCTCACCCCTCCATATCACCACAAAACCCAGACTTACAACCCCAGGCCAACGCAATCTCGAAATCCTACGTCCTCCCCAGACGAGGCACTTCCTCAATCGCAGACGCTGCGTTCAACTCCAAATCCAAATCCAAGGAGAAACGGATCATCTGTGAAGTGGACATCCCGGGGAAGTACCCCGAGGCGGAGACGAAAGCGTTAGGTATGAGACGGGATTTAGGGAGTGGGGGGAGCCCGTGTGTGGATTCTGAAGATGAATCTGGGGATGATGAGTAGTGGGAGGATGGGCAGCGGGATGAGGGCTAGGAGCTGGAAACGTGAGGTGCGGGTTGGATAGGTGTGCAGTGTAGTCTGAGGTCCTGATTGGAGTGTCCATGGTCATGATATACAAGTGTGAGTATAATACAGATGTGAATAGATGTGTCCTGTCCGATCTGCAAGTTCAATACGCCTTGAGTCGAACCGAGTGAGAAACGAAGCAAAGCACCCTACTAACCTGCTCAACCTTACAACTTCGCTCTCACATTCTCCGCATACCCGCCGTCCCTCTCCCTCTCCTTCTCCACCTCCCTCCTCTTCTCTTTCCGCCCCCTCTGCGCCAACACAGCCCTCCCCGCCCGACTCGCATTCTCCCTCCCCAGCCTCTCACTGATCCACCGTCCCACATCAACCATCTTATCCAAATCCCCGTGGGTCTGGTAGCGTTTGCTGTCTTTGAGTGCGTACAGTACGTCTTCGGTTGCAACGTTGCCTGTGGCTCCGGGGGAGTAGGGACACCCGCCGAGGCCGCCTACAGCGGCGTCGATGGTGCGGATGCCGTGGGAGAGGGCAGTGAAGACGTTGGCGACAGCCGTGCCGAACGTGTCGTGGAAGTGACCCTGGATATTGTGAGTGAGTGAGTGAGTGAGTGGATGACGAAGAGGGTGAGAGGGAAGGGAACTCACAGCTAACACCTCGACGGGCACACCGTCGCTCCCACCCGTGACAACTTCCAGCATCTCGCCCACACTCGCAGGCGTCCCCATCCCTACCGTATCCCCCAAGCTAACCTCATAACACCCCATCTCCCTCAACGCCCTCGTCACGCTCTTGACATCTTCGTACCTCACTCTCCCCGTATACGGACACACGATCACCACGCTCACGTACCCTCGCACTCTCAGTCCTCTCTGGAGGGCGGTGGAGACGACGGGTGCGAGGCGATCGAGGGACTCGGAGACGGTGCAGTTTGTGTTGGCTTTGGCGAAGGCGTCGGTGGCGGCTGTGAAGACTGCTATTTCGTCGGTTGGTGGTGGTGTGGAGGGGGAAGAGGAGGGGTGGGAGGAGAGGAGGGAGAGGAGGTTGTCGAGGCCTTTTTGGTTGGGGACGAGGACGGGGTAGTGTGAGCCTGGGACACGGGTCATGCCTGTGATGACTTTGTCCGTCGCTGCCATCTATTCAGTTGTCCTCATGAGTTCCTATGTGTACCATAGTGTATGTGCACGCACCTGGGGCACCCATTTAGGAGAGACGAAGCTGCCTGCTTCGATAGTGGTCATGCCTGCATCGTTGAGTCTGTTTATGAGGTCGATCTTGACCTCTGCGGGTATGACAGACTTTTCGTTCTGCAGACCGTCCCGAGGGCCTACTTCGACTATCTTGACATGGTTTGGATGTCTGGCTGTTGCGTATGTTCTTGTCGCTGTTGTCCTATGTCCGATGCGCCGACATGTAGACGAGGTTAGACGTCTTGAGAACATGGTTTGTCAGCTGTGAAGAAATGTATGAGTGTGGGGAAGAGCTATGCGGGGTAAGATACATATGGCTCGCCCGAAAGACATGATCGCACTTTCGGGGATATGCAAGACGCTCACTGTGCAGTTGGTGGCCACGGTCACTCGTCGGGGAGCGTCGAAGACAGAGTGGTGACCGAGGGGGGCTTCGTGAGGATGATTCACGGCTGTCGGGCGTTGTGTAGCCGATGTATACATATGACATGGCTATGGCGGGCAATGGCTATAAGACTCCTCTGTCCAATAACACCCTGCATTCCACACTCTCCCTCTCCTCTGCACGCGTGACTCTCACTCGGGCCTTTTCATTGCACAAGGCTTCATTCTGACTGACCATTCTATTCAGACATCGACCCACTTATAAAGTTACTTACTTATAATGTCCCTCCGTCTCCTCCAGCGTGCCTCTCTCCGTACCAGGTCTCTCCCAAGAACCACCCCAGCACTCACAGCCCTCATCCGTCTACGCGCCATGTCCACCACCCAGTACGAATACATCCTCACCTCAAAGCCCGCAGACGGCGTCGCTCTCATCACCCTCAACCGCCCCAAGGCTCTCAACGCACTCAGCTCTCCTCTCTTCTCGGAACTCAACAAGGCTCTCGCAGAGTTCGACGAGGACGACTCCGTGAATGCGCTCGTGATTACCGGGAGCGACCGTGCTTTTGCAGGTGAGTGGTCGTCATATCCTTGGCACGCATGGAAGACTGATGTAGATCATGTACTGCAGCTGGAGCTGATATCAAGGAGATGAAGGACAAGACTTGTGAGTGCCGCAAGTTAATCAGGGAACCCTAGCGTGTACTAACTCCTCCCATAGACCCCGAAGTCTACAAGAACCGCTTCCTCGAAAGCTGGTCTGACCTCACAAAGATCCGCAAACCCATCATCGCAGCCGTCAGTGGCTACGCCGTACGTCTTCTCAATACCCAATGAGTCCCTATCCACTCACGTTCACTCATATCTCTCCAGCTCGGCGGCGGTTGTGAGCTCGCTCTCATGTGCGACATCATCCTCGCCTCCCCGACCGCCGTCTTCGGCCAACCCGAGATCAACCTCGGCGTCATCCCCGGCGGGGGCGGCACCCAACGTCTCGCGCGCATCATCGGCAAATCACGCACCATGGAACTCACACTCACCGGACGCAACTTCTCTGCGCTCGAGGCCGAGTCTTGGGGCGTCGTGTCGCGCGTGGTGGAGGAGGGAGAGGGGAAGGTGGTGGAGGAGGCGGTTAAGTTGGCGGGGGTTATTGCGAGTAAGGGACGGTTGGCTGTGCAGGCGGGTAAGGAGGCGGTCAATGATGCGTATGAGACGTCGTTGCATGAGGGGCTGAAGGCGGAGAGGAGGTTGTTCCATGGGCTGTTTGCGACGAGTGATCAGAAAGAGGGTAAGTAGTGGTAGTTTTCTGAGCTGAACGTGTGCTAACTTTCCTGTGTAGGGATGGGAGCCTTTGCGGAGAAGCGCAAGGCCAAGTTCACACACTCTTGAGCGCAAGAGCCAAGGAGTGTCGGACTGCTTAGGTAGCTATACGGCGTAATCATTTCAAAAGTGTATCATCTATCATCCGTCATCCGTCTATCTGCCTCCATACACGCTCAAGTACATGATCCTGGAATTTAAATCAAAAGCATCTGTACAACAATTGTCCTGACTGGCGTTAAACAACAATATTTCATGGTTCACTAGCGCACGGTGTATTCCAATATTGGGCAATGCGGGATATCTGCTAGATTTATATCCACGTAGACAGTCTAAATTTTGGTCAGGCTACAGTCCTCATCGATATCCTGATCGACGCCACGGCCCAAAGTAGCTTCCGCATTCAGGTCTGACTAGACACGGTATCCTGAGCCCCGAAGGTTGAACTTGTCTACTCTGCCTCAGGGAGACTAGGTCTGACCTGAATGGCAACGTTATTCTAAGGTTCATCCTACTCCTGCGTCCACGCAGGTAAAAACGAGTTTGAACTCGGTCCAAACGAAGCTTGAAGCTTGAGATGACCAGTACCTGGGTTCCAGTCTGTTGGCTGCTTAAAAAAATACAACTTGGATACGTTCGGACATCATGAGGTAAAATCGGAGGAATACACGGTTAGTTGACCGACAAAGTAAGTAAGACATGCCCGAATTGTTGGGCGTTGAGTCGTAGTCGTTTGCCTTTTTAGGCAGTATTGTGCTATGACGATCATCCGCCGATTTCGATACTCGACACCGATAAGTGCGATTCAGCTAAACACGGAGGAGAGTACATGTGTCGGGCTGGGCATAGAATGGAGATTCAAAAAAGAGATACAATAGTGATATGTGTGAAGGCGTTAAAGAATATATCAAAAGATCAGCAGTAAAAAGCGAAGGCCTCAGTTGCCACCGTGTAACTGCGGGAGTGCTGGCGCGACATGCCTCACTAGTGATCGTACGGGAAACATAGGACTGAAAGATACATCACGGCGAAACATCACTACGCATTCTTCACCCTAGTCGAGGTCTGGATGAAGACCATAGTCGAGATCCGGATGAGTGTCATCGAAGTCCGGAAGAATGCCATAATCTGGGTCCGGATAAATATCGTTGGGGTTTCGATGTACCTCGTCGAGGTTTGGATGAACGCTGTGACTTGCAGATAGGCTCAGAGAAGGAAGTTTCGGAGACGGGACTGACGGGGTTGAGGCAGCTCTTCCCCTGCAGATATCCTTATGACCGGCTTTCCAATCTCTGTGAATTACCAGTAAGTACTGGTGTCACTGTAAAGCGAGAACTACGGCTCACTTTTTCTGGCATCGCTTGCCACAATAGTATACCGACCAACATCCTTGACAAACACGCCGTATCCCATGAAGAGGTTTTTCTCCGTAGCACAGACATTCATCAAAGAAGCACCCCAGACTCAGTTCCTCGGAGGTAACATAAGTTGTAAGGCCCGTATCGTCGTCTCTGGACTTCTCGCTGAGGTTAAAGGCGCGTCCAAGATCTTTCCAGAGCTTTAGGAGCTCTTGTAGCCGCGCCTTTTCTGTGGCATTCGGAACGTCTTGTGAGCCAGACGGGCGAAGGGCCGCGAGTATCTTCTGAAGAGTAGGTAGCCAGTGGACTTGGAGTACACGACGAAGATAACAGTATCTGCGCCAGCGGGGGCGGTTGGTGTGGTAATGATCCTTGCCAAGCCTCGCGATAGCCATGTAAGACTTCACCAAGGCTTGGATTGTCACTAGCAAAAGTCACTTTATGATAAAGATAGCTGTTAAAGATGAGGAAGGACGAACCTCTGCGGCCAGGACTGTTCTGCTTGTAGTAAGCGCCAACGACTACTCGAGCGAGCATGCTGGTAAACCCGAAGCGATACGGATCTCCTACAATCATGCTCTCTTTCATTGCTCCACGGCCAATGCCCTCTTCAGCGTTTTCCGTCAAGATCCTGTAAGACGAGCTTAGACGACTAGTGGGTGTTATATATGCTATGGAAAACTCACGTGCAAAGCATAATAACAGCATTAGGAACCTCCGCTGCCTCGTAGTCAGAGTCTGTAAGTATGTCGGTACACCTATGGCATTCGTATCGCTGGACCGCTGCCGCCATAGTTGTTAGGATATCAGAGTATCCCCCCTTCGAGTCATTGAAGTGGACCAATTTCGGTCCCCACAAGAGTATTAGCCCTATGACATTGAGTGTGCACCGGAACTCTTCTGCGGCTATTGGCCTGCCACGCACGAGGTTACCGCGGATGATCTTCACCAAACCCTTGCCACCGCCAGTCACTGAAGGGACTATTTCGTATAGGAACGAACGTTGTTGTTGCAATGAAGCACGACCTTCTGTTTCGAGGATATCCAAGAGTATAGGCCCTGGCTCGCACGTGTTTCTCGGTCCAAGGAATATCGGGTTGACCAGAAATATCAGTGCTATATGGCCGGCGTATGAGTCAAGAGGTGGCGCCCTCCGCGAACTGTATAAGACGGTGGTGCCTTCAACTTCGTGTAATCCTTCGAACGGAGTGTGGATTACTTACGTTTGGCTTTCATACATGATGCAATAATGTCGAAGCACCCTCCCAACGGATTCAAGAACAAATCTGGTCGACTGATCAAATTGCGGAGTGAAGATAATATCTCGATGGAGCCACAGCAGCTTCCACAGTCGAGGAAACAGTCGCCGACACGAGTCGAGGTGGTCGTCTTGGGACGTTACTGGCGACATCATCGCCATGAGACAAAGCACGCCCTGAATAGCTAGCCGCCATTGCAACTAGAGCATTCATATTCCAGGATAACTTGATTAGTGCCGTATCCGATGATTAAGAGCGCATTAATATTAGCGTACCGTGTGTTCGTTGGCATATTCACCAAAGTTCTCCTTCGCAGCCATATCCCTGAACGTGTTATACCATCTACTGTCGACAAGAGCCTCCAACAGAGCTACTGCATACCCGGTCGACCAGAGTATCTGGGGTTGATTTCCTACCGGGTTGTTCACGGGAAAAGCATACATGAATCCGAGGAGCCTCGCGTCATCATGGCTGTATAGGTGCTTGAATACTTTCGCGGCCTCCTCTGGTGCATGGCGAAAGAGAGCAATATCATCGGCTGTGGGCTGTGGTACTTCTCGTACTAGAGGACTGGAGGTCCCGCCTTCAGCGTTGGCCGGCCTAGACATAGGGGTTGTATTTGCTGCGGCAATACTGCAGCTACCTCCAAAAAAGACCATGGTCAGACTTCCTGGTATTCGGTCTTAAAATAGAGCTATGCTCACTGCTTCAGAAATATCGTGGGCGACAGAAAGAACAGTACCTCTGCGTGCTCGATGTTGCGGCGACGGTCAACTATAAGTTCAGGCCCAAGGAGCCAGAACTTTACAATAACGACTCAGAACATCACGTGGTTCTTACGTACAGTGCAGCTGGCTTCATTCGGCTCAGGTCAGTCACGGCCAGGAGCAATACTACATGGAAAAGCAGTCTTGCAAGCTGGACTGGTGTATGTGAGTATGTCACGGTCTCTGGTACTAAACCTTGAACTATGCTCGGGCAGTAAATGTTATCTAATCATTGCCCGATTGGGAAGTTTGAATAGATTTGGGGGTCCTACGAGTATACGTGAATTGATAGCTAGCTATGTATGTCTCTAAGTACATCCAGTAGTTATGTGTGTGCAGGTGCAGGATGAGTTAACTTTCTGGCGCGTTGAGCTTTGTGGCGTCCCACTCCGAGCCCATCACCCGAACCCGCTGTTCCGGCGGCGACGGGTCCAATCAGTGCACTTTCCCCATCAAGCAGGTAAGGTACGTGTTTACTGTCATCTTGAGCGGCAGGACTGCGGCAGGCAGCGGCAGGAAAATGAAGTGTAAACGTAAGATGTGCAAATTGTGGTGGTAAGTAGTGACGTCGGCTAGGTGGTCGCTGCCTGAGGACAATGAAAGAAGGCACGCAGGCGCGAAGGAAGGCACGAGGAGGGGGCGGGAATAGATAATTAATTTCGGAGGCGGCATGTGGAGTCGGTGCCCTGCCAGGGTCGAGGTGCGTCGGGTGCTGTGGTGCTCATGGCCACATGCAATATTTAATGCGGGTGCGTGTACTCTTGGATATTGATGTAGATGTTCATTGAAACAAGTGAACTAGTTGGTCACCGCTATGTTGTCGCAGAAGCAGTATGCAAGTACCTTGTATGTTGGCCTCGGTAATACGCCAACGCGTGTCGTACGCCGATGTGTGCCCCCATGCCTCTGAAACTTCTGCGGGCGTAGCGGTTTACTGAAACGATCTTGAGTCATGCATAAATTTTCAGTAAAAATGAAAGAAGTCGGATTACCATTCACGAATACGAGTCGACCGAAGATTCAACCGTAATGCCTCAAGACGAGAGTGTACCTTCCAAAACTGTACACGCACAGTCGGATCAGACATGTGGAGGATATCGGTCCGAAGTTGTCAGTCTGATGCATGTATGATAGCGACCGGTTAACTTTCGCAATATAGCCCGTAGATATCGGCGTGTACAATATCTGGTGGATCTCCGGAAATGATGTCAGCTAAACAAATTTCGAATGACAAGATGACAGCGTCGATTTATCATATGCATATGACAAGCTGGTATATCCTGCGGATATGAATTCTGAGATATATGTCGGACAACCGCGCTATAAGCACAATTTATCATCTCTTTATTGTAGGTTCAATAGGCGAGTGTGCACCCGCAGGGATCGGGCTAGCTTATAGGATGCTTACAGGTTTCTGGCGGGCCCATTAACAGATAAAAGCATGTATAATGTGTGCGAATGTACTAAAACGATGCAATACAATACGTGAGGCACAAGAAATGACAGCTATTAAATGATTATACGTAGGCCCGGGCCCAGACATCACTGGCTGCAAAGCATTCCGAGCGAAGCAAGCAGCCCGAACGAAACAGGAACGCGTGAGCAAAGGAGAGCAGCGGCAACGTCGACGAAAGAGAGAGAGCGGCGGTACCAAGCAGAGACAACAGCAATGAAAGACGGCGGCGGCAACGTCGACGAAGTAAAGCGGTAGCCGACGACGACAACCGCAGGCTCAGAATGTCCTACAGAGAATGGTAGTACGATTCAGCCATTTGCTGAAGGGTGGTAGGCCCGTTGTGATGCTCAGGGACCCTCTTGTTGCCGAAAAGCCTGCAGTCCGTGGCGAAGCACTCAGAGAAGAACCTATATGCGTGTGAACATGTTTAGCAATAGAGACACTGATAGATTATAATATGAACTTACTCGTTCAGCTTCATCTTGTACTGCGCCTCAGTGCGTGGCGCCGTCTCAGGACCACGGCAGTCAAGGTGAACCTTCTCCAGAGTGTTGTCTACGAACTTCCAAAACCGCTTTGTGACATCGTTCTCCTCCACGAAGCTGGCCTCAGACTCATCCTGCACGGAGGCAGGCTCCGATGTAGACTCGAAAGTGACGGAAGAGGTCGACACAGACCTGGTCAGGGAGCGAGGAGCCGACACCGGAGTCGGGCCATCCGCAGCGGGAGTCGAGGGGCGGGTAGCGGGAGTCGAGGGGCGGGTAGCAGGAGCCGGTTCCTTCAACTGCTTCTGGAACTGGACATAGGTCAGGCGCTGCTTGTAGTTAGCATCTGTATGTCACAGGTATTGATACACGTACCAGAAAGACTATGCGGGTGTAATGCACGGCGTCGATTTCAACATGCGGAGCGAGACTAAAGATCCTCTTCGTCAGCTCCACCACATTTTGAGGTCTGGTCCTAACACGCCCGTTCTGCGAGACATAGCCGACGAGGGACTGCTCAATCTACATAACGGTTAGTATGTATATTAGGTGAAGTGAAGACTCGTACCTTGGCCTTGATAGCCCCACGAACACGACTCAAGAGCAAGCCAATAAGCCTCATGACGATATTCCACTTCTCAGCACTTTCGACCGTCGTAGCCGGGATCTTGAAAGACTGGGGATTACTGCGAACCAAGAGCTGATGGTATACACTGCTCGTCAGTAAGTTCGCAACATGAGATAACAATACGACATACCGTGATATCGTCCAGCGCGGTCTTCACGTAGGACCTGATGCTGGGGGAGAGCATACAGCCGACGAGGTCCTTTTGGAAGCCTTTCTGTAAATTTTGTTAGAACACGGTTTCTAAAGTAACAGGTAGCTAGCGTACCTTGAAATCCGCGCTCGTAAGGTAGGCAATGGTGTTCTGGGCCTCCAGACCGCGGTTGGTATGAGCAGTCAATTTGGCCATGATCTCAATATCCCTGTAAACCCGGGGAAGCTGATAGCGCGTGAGTAGGGATTTTTGAGTATATGAAACGTGAAATGATTATGCTTACGACGGCAAACCACTCGAGGCTGTCGACAGCAAGCCCCTCCCTGGAAGACGCAGCACGGGAATACGCCCTGAGACGTTTGTGAGCAGCCTCGTCAGCCGGATCCTCATCCTCGTCGTCAGAACGCTCTTGAGTTGAACGACGACGCAAGATAGGGCCGACATGGGATGGACCTTGGCTTGCCGTTTGGCTCGCACTGTCCGAGCCCGCAGAACCAGCAGAAGAGTCGAGAGACGTGTCATCCTGCCTATTGTCCTCGGCAGGGATGAAGTCGAAGCGAGAAAAGAAAGACTCCATCGAGCTCGAAAGGTCGAGCTCGATGAAACAGCGAAGGAGGGAAAGAATGAGACGCAATGGGATGGTGGTTGAAGTCGAACATGGCGCGTCTATATATTCAGCAATAGGCGCACATAACTTATGTTTTGCACGCCGGCGGCTGCCAGTGCAGCATCTGCACGAGAAAGGTGCTCAATACACGAGGTAAATTTGAGAAAACTTGAGGTGAACACATGCAATCTATTGTACGTGATAATTGGGCATTGCAGGCGAGCTGCGTACCCATTGCGTAAAGCGGTTGAATTGAGAAGGAGGTGTAGTCGGGATGGAACTTTCCTCTGTACCAGCAACAGTAAAGGCATGCGACTGAAGTGAGTGCGCAAATGCGAATTGTGGGTCATGAGGCTGTGATGGGAACGCGTAAGAAGGTTCTCCATTTGAGATCATGAGGGGGGGAGGCAAAGAAGGTGATGCGTGGACAAAAGGCGAGTAAGGGAGCCCCATCATGGGGGACCACTGCAAGGGATCTGCGTAAGAACTTGAAGGAGGCACTGGCGCGGGGAGCTGTTGCCAATATGCCCCTGTCTCTGTGTGATCGCGCGGGTGTGCGTGTGCACTGACGAACCCGCTGGTAGCCAATGAACCATCCATCCCTAGTGGGGCTTGCTGTGGCGATTATGAGATACGGAGCATTATAACGACAATAAAGAGACTTACACTCGTCAAAGCAATCCCCTGCGCTGCAGTAATTTCATGCATACTCGCGTCCCATGGAGGATGATTTGGGCCTTCTGCTGAACGTGCCACTGATGGCCCGGGAGCGCACTGTAAAACATTACCTCAATACTAGTAAGCGATCTATTCACTGGATGAGACGACAAGTGTACTTACGTCCGCTACAGATTGCGAGATTGAGTCAGCTGGTTCGCGCTGCATTGCGGATGCCTTCCGTTTGTGCCCTCTTGTCGGACGGCGACTAGATATTTGGTCGAATGCGATGTCTAGAAGTCGAAGTTAGCAATTGAGACATCCGAGGGATCCTTTCATTTGTGCGTATATGGAAAAATCTCCTACTCACCATGCTGTTCCCCCAAAGTGAGGCCCAAGCTGCTCTGAATTTCACTTGTCAAGTGCATCTCGAGCGGTGATGCACCAACAGAGGAAGGTTGAAGCTCGGGCTGGGGTACCGGTATGGCTTTAGTTCGTGTACGAGAGGTGGCTGGCTGAGAACCTCGGCGTCCTCCACGGTTGGTAGTTGCTGCTGAGCTTGTGACTTGTGGGATCTGGATGGCGGCATTTTTGCGAGCCTTCATCGTCTCGACCGCCTGAGCTTGAATCCCAGATCGAGCGTCCTCAGGGTGTACCAAGGTGATCTTGTGAAGGTCTTCTGGTAATGCATCGCGGATTTGCTGATAGTTGTGTATCGAGTGCGTGTTAAGCAGATATAAGGCTGTATCTGCGTGACGAAGGACGGGAAGAGTGCAGTGATCACTAATGACGCGCTCTTGTTTCCGCGGTTGGGATGTGATTTCTTTGCAGTTACTGTCAAGACAATTGTGCTGAACATTAACCGCACAGATCAAGCTCTGGCGTGGAAGTCAATGGGAAAGAAAAAAAAATTGCAGCGCGAGAGAACATACCTCATACGAGACGACCGTTTCGCGCTGCGTGAGAGTCAACTGCGGCAGCCTGTAACGGTCATGTCTGGTGCTCTCGAGATAAAATAACTGTAGACAAACGTGCGAGAGGTATTTGTTTGCCTTAGAAGGGGTAAGCATCTCTGTTATCCTCGCAAAGCAAGGCTAGTTGGCGAAAAAGACTCAGCAAACTTGAAGTCTATCGACTTGGAGAATGCAGCGCACCTTGCCATCGGCACCTGTCGCAATGATGTCATCTCCGATTGAGACTTTATCACCATTGTTGAGGACCACAGATTGGACCTGCATAAATTGTAGTTCCATCGGTGGCTCGCTATCGGCTGCAAATTTTGAGCATCGGGTTTGTGACCATAACACAGGAGGGGGAGCCCGCCCATTGTTCGTTGACTTAACTAAAGTAAGAGAGCCTGTATGGTGTGAACGCTGAGGTAAGTAATGTCGCTCTCATGAACATCGGAGATATATACGTACCATGATTCGTGGCCGGCTGAGTGTATCCCAGATATGCCTTGTCTTTCGGGTTGTCGTCCATATACTCTCTAACACCTTGCCCTGCTTGACGCCAGACTCGTTTTTGATGATCGTACCAATATCCCCCAAGAGCAATGTGTCGGACGGTGTCTTGTTTGGCGAAGCTGATGCATGTGTCCCGACTAGGAGCTTGGTGGTTGCTAAAGATTGAGGAGAGGCGGAAGACATGGTTGAAGCTTTCGTAGCGCTCTGTCGAGAACAATATAGCGGGACCGAAACGTCGAATGTAAGCCGGAAGATGCACGAGAAAGTGGAACTTAGGCTTGCTAATCAGGATACTTGGCGCACATTGCGCAGTGATATTAAGGAGATCTTGAATTGTTCGAGACAACGTCGCCTATTGGCATGCATAGAGTGATTAGTCTAGGCAACGCTCAAGCAAGTGTACTTACCAGATAGTCTTCCATGTCGTCAATCTTGGTGTGCCATAAGAGCATCACCAAATCGCCAATAACGTTCCATGCGTTAAGAACGTTCTGAGGGACAAGATCAAAGATCACAAAAGGCATCACCTGAGCGATGCTCTTGAAGTGCTTCCCAATAAGACCGCCCCGGTAGTGGCAAATGTACTCCGGGACAAAAGACGGGAGATTCAAACCGTGTGTGGACAACGACTGCATTCGAGCCTGTAAAAGGTCAAGTGCTTTCGCTTTTTCTATCCACGCAACTGTCTGTGCCCAGAAGTACTTGACGACACCCAGGAGAATAGTATGCAGAATCTCCGTGGGTGTGTCTTTGTGAATATCAACACCTGTGCGGCCCGGATGATTCAGTACAAAGATCAGTCGCTCTCACGAGTATCACGGGTGTAAGCTCACCTGCTAGTCCCAGTAAGGGATTTATCCAGTCATCGACGGGGCGCTGTTTAAGGAGATTGTGCAGCTCATTTTCGAGCTGCTGTCTTATATCTGCCTCTGATCGACGAGGCTGATTAAGCTGCTTCTCACGAAGCTTCTTACCCAGCTCAACCACGGTTTGAATGACATTGTCCAACCCCGTGTCGCGGATACCGGTTGCCCGACGAGTATTGTCAATTTCAGTCTGAGCTCCGGACCTTACGGACGCAGCAACCTGTTTTCGTATCTCTTCTGCGGTTTCGGCGGGTGTGCGATGTCGACCTTCCTAAGTACTCACACAAATGAAGAAGTTTCATTGCTGGCTAGGAGAGAGAAACGCCTACCTTGAACAATGTCGCATAACCTTCTAAGGAAGACTTGAACTCTCGTGTACCTCCAACATGACAGGTTCGACAGAAGAAGTTTCCTTGCAAGCCCAATTGGCTAGCAAGCTCAGCCTGCATTGGGTTGTCGCCTGCAAAGAACAGAGCATACGGCAGGAGCAGAACATCTTCATTGTTCATGCAATCCCACGCATCTACGCCTGACTCGGCAGCCGAGCTTAGATGAGGTGAGAACTTGTGGTTAGCAAGGCCGGCAAGCGGCAGATCACGATTCCTGAGGCTACTGAGATGTATCACAATATATATAATAAGTTATGATGATCACATGAGTTGTTATTTATCAAATAGACAGTTAGTAAAATTATTTTGCAATAATACACACTTGATCTAAATAAAACATAACACGTTAACATTAGAAATTATTCACATCACGAAATCATTTTTGTTGCTGTAGAAGATATTCGATTCGACAAAGTAGTATCATGAACAGAATAAAGCTCAACTCATACTTATGTCATGATGTGATACGAAGCAAAGTTCACAAATTATTCAATCTGTACAACAGAACTAATATTTCTCTATACCAGAGAAGATATTGAAATTTTCAGATCATATTCAGAACCCTAGTTAAAATACAATCCCAGCAAGGCATATATTAATTCTGACATTGAAATACATTGATATCATGTTATGTTATTCAAAAGAAGCAAAATGTAAAAATAAGTGCTCAAAAAGATAAGAAATAAAAAGGTTGCCTTTTTAGGCAATTTAATGATGTCTATTAGTTATAACAATCATCAAAGCAATAGAAAACTATAAATATGGAGGTCTTTCTCATTTGCAGCAAGTCAAAGTTTGCTACTCTAGTTACGCAGTTAAGTAACTTTAATCAACACGTTGACACAATTATTATAGTATTTTATTCATCAAAGTTTTTGAATTTTGAAATTTGAGTAAGCAAACTTTTCTTACTTTTGTTATTGCAGTAAGTAACTTTTCTTACCCCTGTAACGTCTCTCAAAACACTCCAGATATTAATGAAAGTGTTCAAACTTCTCACTTTTTGTGAAAATTTTCTTCATATCTTTTGAAATACTCAGCCTATCAAAATTCTGAGTTCAAATTCGGAATTCTGAGTTCAAATTCGGAATCCTGGGAAAAATCCGGTCCAGATGACATATATCTCAATTTGGCATCAAAATATATTGATGTCATGTGATTCACATCAAAAATGGGTCATTTGTCAAAATAAGCGCCCATAAACGTAAACAACATGCTGTGTTACTTTTTTAGGCAATTTAGTAACACCTACTCTTGATGTTCTCTGAACTGATGCAATTTTTCAATTTTTCAACTATCAGTAAGTAT
>JAXQGN010000378.1:0-28418 GCA_037039805.1 Irpex sp. M6601 | reverse complement strand
GGGCTGAATTTTGTCCGGACGTATCCAGCCTCAGGTCCTCGAATTCGCAAATTTTGTCCGGATCAGTATCTGGCCTCCACGCCTATTGTCAGGGGTCCTGGCACGCATACTCCTACAGCAATATGGGTTAACTGATTGTCGATGGCACAGGCTCAAACTTGACACGCTCAGCTGCGTCGTTGTGGCACCCATTTATTGGCCCACTAATATATTTGAAGGCCGACCTTAGACTCCCTGCGTGTCGCTGAGGGCGAGCAAGGTTTCCCTACACGACTGGAAGACACAACGCGGCATGTAAGATGTAAGCAGGGTCGTCAGAATGTGGAGAAGCAGCGCCCTCTGGAAACCAACTGGCTAATTTCTCAGTCTTGCCATGTTATAACTTAGCAAAGCGGGTGAAGTCGAGAAGGGTCGTCATCACGATTCAATACAAAAGCTCTCGCTGCGTTGACGCCGCGGGTTGACGCCTCAAGATTCGGAGCGGTGAGGGTTTGGGGTTGACATGTTGGCATATGAGGCTTTATCGAGCCTCTCGACCCTTACAGTAGTGTGTCTACCATGGGAAAATCTCTCGTCGCGTAACAATTCTGATTTTGCCAGCATCAACCTTTTGCGCTTCTGGCGCAAGAGCCACTCTGTGGTAGAGTTTACTATGATTATATATACAGGACACGCCGCCGGGAGCCAAGAAGCGTTCGTTCGTGTTCTTATCCCGCAGACCTTTGTACACTCCACTTCAAGGGTACGGCAGCTCCCCTCTGAGCTCGGAACTGTAGCAATGGGTGCTTATGACTTGATCCTCGGTACGTCAAGAGGCAAGATGTCTCCCTCAATTAATCTGACTCATGAACTCCGCGCTCCGTCGTTATAGGCCCTCTCCTCGTCGGTATTATATGTACGTCCTGTTTCTGTTGGTCTTACGCCGAGCCGCTAAACCCTCTTCCTAGTCAACACGTACTTATACGGGCTCGTTACGTATCAATTCGCTGCATACTACAAGACGAGTGAGCGGACCTCCTTTTGAAGTGGAATACCCAAACTGATCTGATGCGTTTCGCAGAATTCAATGACCCACCTGCGATCAAGTACGTGAGCGTAGAAGACGACGATTGATGGCCCCTATTTATTGGTTTATCAGGTATATGGTTTTGTTCCTATTCTTGTTGGATACAGTACACAGCGTAGCGTGAGTGGTTTCGAAAACATGCCGATTACGAAGTTAGCTGTTGGCTGATAGGCGACTCATTAGCGTCATGTGGATGTTATGGGCATACTGGTGCGTGGTCGATATGCCTTCCGTGAACATTGCACTAAAAGTTAATGATGCTATTTGTCAGTGTCGATGGCTATGGCGACCCCTCAACTCTCGCAGGTCAGTGCGATTAATCTAATGTTGAATCACGGACAATAAAACTGACGTGTATATCTGTTAGTCGCACTCTGGCCATATACCTTTACACCCATCGCTACTGGTCTAGCATCCATGGTCACTCAGCTGTTCCTGGGATGGCGGTACGTACCCAGGGAGGTTTCCACGTATAGAGCCTCACGCTCCTCGTCGCATGTCACCTAGTATCTATCGCCTGTCCCATAGTAAAGCGGTCTACGGCGTTGTGATTGCACTCTCTGTACCATCGTGCATCCTGGGCATGACATGCGGGAGTAAAGCCTGGATTATCAAATAGTCAGTGTCTCTGTTCTGTGGTCACCGCAGGGCACGTTCTAACCACTCAATCTGCATCCTAGTTCTGCCCAACTCGACTCTCTCACGAATCTCGTCACCGCTTGGCTGGTCATGCAAGTCACAGTCGACGTCTTTGTCACAGGTACGTGTAGTACTAAGACTTGCGCTCTAAGCAATTCTGAAAACTCATCGCTGCCTTCTTTACTCCAGGCGCCCTCGGTTACCTCCTTGCTCGTTCCAAAACAGGCTTCCGAAACACAGACTCGGTCATCAACCAGCTTATTCGCGGTGCCGTGCAAACAGGACTTTTCGCTGGTATTTTCTCCCTCGGAGACCTGATCACTTTTGCCAAGTGGCCAGACACAAACTTTTATGGAATGTTCGCCATTCCTATCGGTCGGATTTATACCAATGTGAGTTTCACAAGTCTCTCTCGGTGTACATAGAAAACTGATCACAAGGAGCTGCGTATAGACTTTGCTCGATACGCTCCTCTCACGCCAAGGTCTCAGACAGCAGCTCAATGGGACATTCATCGACGTCGATGTGAGCAAGGCCCTGTTCTCCCTCACTCCGCTTTTCTCCCGGGCTGACGTACCCGCGTATAGAGAGCTGAACCCAGCCTATTGCGCTTCGCACCTGGCCAGGGCGCCGGGAGTACGACAGCACACACCACCACTAGCACCAGCATACCACTCGGCGACATCTCAGTACAAAAGGAGGTGATTGCTTTTACGGAAGGAGAAACAGGGTCATCGACACACGGTGACTATAAGCTTCATTCCTCTGGGTCAGTTTGAGTATCTGGTGACCGAGCGGTGGGCTTAGTCTCTGAGGCCAGAAGGTTTCTCGTGCCTTGAATGTGCCGCCATGCCAAGCCCATGGTTTCCTCGGCAAGCTAGAGATGAGGAATGTTCACAGAGTATTTGTATATCGCTACTGCTTGGTTGCTAGGTGGGTACACCACGACATGTATCATTCACGCTCTCTTTCTTAAAATATCCATCCCTTTGTATCTTCTCAATGAGCTCGATCACCGTTCGAATACCTTGGCCGTTTTCACTGCCAGTGGTGATTTGTGAGGCTTGTAAAGTTTCTCGGAGGCGACTAGCATGCAAACGGGATTGACGTCCAAGGCACTGTTACTAGAGGAATACTATCCAAACGTTTATTGAACACGCATAACAACACGGCTCATTGATTCTGATCCAAATACAAGGGATGTCGATGAAAATATAGTAAGTAGCACTTCGCAAATCAAAATTCTGATTTCGTTAGCTTTCAGAGTGCAGATTCTTGCCGTCGAATCGCAATGATGGTGCGATGGCAGACTGCGCTTCAGCTCTGGAGTCGGACACCGTCCATCCCATATCCTCTGCACAAGCATCGATGGCGTCTGGTAAAGCGTCTAACAACGATATTTCGTTGCTGTAGACGGGCTTCCAGCCCATACGTGCCAAACGGTCCGCGTTTGTGTACATGTTGCCACCCAATAGCGACCAACCGTCTGGAGCGGGACAAAAGATGAGTTGTCAAGAGACGGTCACAATGATGGTGATAGATTTAACTTACAATTGCCTAGAGGCTTAACGACCTCGTCTGGCATGGGCTTGGAACCTGGCTCTTTCACGAGGCCCTTTTTGTACAAATGCTATGAAGAGAATTAGAATTGCGCCACGAATAGTACTGTAGCCGTGATGCTTACGTCGCCCATCTTTCGAGTCCATTCTCCATAAGTAACTGTAGCTTCGGTGCAGGCAAAGTCTACGGATGGTCGTTGATTCACAAACAGTCAAGCCGTCAGACAGTGCGTACTCACAAAGGCCATCGGCACCTTCGTCTGCTGTACCCTCGAGAGCCCTCTTGAAGACGAAAAGGCAAATGTCGGCCATGTCGCGAACGTGGATAATGTTCTGCCCGTTCAATCCCGCACCCCAAGTGCCGGCATACCCGACCGTTTTGGCATAGTTCATAAAGATCCGAAGCCACAGAGTCGTTCGCTGAAGACCTGGATCACAGCTCGTATGAACGCGCATGACAAGTGGAAAGCTGAGCTAGCTCACCTTGGCCTACGCCATATATTTGAGCAGGATAAATAATTATAGTTCGCACGGGATTCTCCTTACGCGTCCCTGCTGCGACGACCTAGAAGTTGTTGAGTATCAATTAAAACCGCAAAAGCGACACTCACTGGTATATCCGATGGAAGATGAGTGTTCGTTTGGTCGCAACTGAGCAGTCGCAATGAATATACTCATCTCAAACTAGGGCGTTAGGACAGACATACTCTTTCAGGTTAAGACCGATATCCGACCAAACTTTGCCGCTAACAGGGCCTTGGCCGCGAGCGTTGTCACTGATAATCCCGCAACCGGACACGTGTATATAGAGGGGTGGGTTTCCCGGCCTTGCAGCTGACCTCTTCTCCAGACCATCGAGAGTTGCTGTGGACAACCAGCGTGAATTCGAGGGGGTTGGGGGTAGGATTTTGAGCTCACCTTTGACACTGTGCCAGTGATCAGAGCTGGCTATATTGAACACAATATCTGCCATCTGCACTGCCTCGTCAATGATAGACGCGTCGTTGAGGGTACCATCTATCACGGTGAGGTTCGAGTGTATCTTGTGCAGTGCTGCTCTTCGTGTATCGGTAGCGTTGCGCACCAAGGCGGTCACCGGATAGTTAGGGTATTCTTTGGCCAGGAGCATGAGAAATTCGGAGCCGAGGTAGCCGGTAGCTCCCAAGAAGAAGATGGACGGAGACGACATGGGGACTAAGTAGGACGGGGAGGGACAGAACGAGTCGACAACAATGCTCTACTTTATACGCTGCCGTAAATCTATAGGTATAGTCAGGGTAGCACATGCCGATTGAGGTTTAGTGTACACTCACAAGCGGAAGAAATGGTTTGATGGAGGCATTTGTTCGCTGACAGAAGAAGCGTCTCAGTGTGGCAACCTCTTCGAAAGCCCTAGCGCCAAGAAAGATCGCGGTTTATCCTATGAAAAGGTAAGGTATACGTATGTAGGCAGGTAAGTTGGGTGTAATCGTTTCGAACGTTGTGCCCGTGGCAGTACACCTATAACGCGAATCCATCCCAAATCATACTCATGAACACACTTAAGGGATCACAGTGATAAATCTTTGACAAATTCATATAAGCACTGTCGATAACTCTGAACTACTCACAGATCAGGTCAAGTAGGCTATAGCTAGGATATCAAAAAGGTAGCTGTGCAAAGAAAGATGAGAAGCACGAAATAGAATACAAAGCACAGATTACCGTGGCCAACGTGTGAAGGGCAAGCACGCATCAATACTCCACCGCATCGTCCTCGTCCACTGTGCTCGTCTGCACTACCGGTTCAGACGGTGCAGGCTTTTTAACCTCCTCCTTAGGCGCAGGTGGGCCTCCCTCGTCATCCACATCCATCTGACCACCATTTTCTTGAGGTGGCGTGCTCTCGGTCTTAGGAGCTTCCTGAGGCTCCTCTTTCTTCGGTGAGGATGAGCCATTCGTAGCTGGAGCGGGCTTCTTATCCTCCTCCATCTGAACATCTTGCACTTCCTCTTTCACACCGTTATCCTTCGACCCAGCCTTCTTACGCTCTTCCTCTTCCTCTACTCGCCGTCTAAGCTGTGTGATCTCTTCAACGCCTGCTTCTCTTTCCGCACGGAAGGTCTCCCATTCCTTCTCCGCAGCTTCCTTGACCTAATCACAGCGTTAGTCGTTCCCATACTCGCGGCTGGCAGCGGCAACCCACCTCTGTTTTCCGTCGGGTCAAGAACGCCTCTTGTGCAGGCGTAAGCTTTGCGGGGAGATAGTAGAGAGGTGGAGGGTGTGAACGGGGAGGCTGGGCAAGGGGATCTGATGATGTAGGTGTTGATGAATCATCCGAAGGTATGTGATCGGCAGTTGACAGGAAATTGGCAAGCAGTGGTAGACGTGTGCGACGCAGCTTGTACTGCAAAGGGAGAAGTCAGCCAACATGCGGTTGGCTGTAGATAAACAGTAAACGCACGATAGAGTCCTTTAACTGAAGATCCTCCTCTTTGCGATTGGCGGTTGTCTTGTCCCGTTTCGCCTCCTCGGCCTTCCTGACAGAATCAGTCTCTCTTTTTAGCTTATCCTGTAGTCTCTGTTCGATGAGCTGCCTTTTCTTCGCCTAAGTAACAGCTATATCATCAGCGTGAGGAACTCGCACAGTACATACTACACTGCGTACCGCTTCGCTGGCGTTGCGCTGCTTATCCTCGTTCTTTGCCTTGTTCAGCGTGCCCAGAAGTTGACCAAAAATAGTCTTTCCACGCTTACGCTCGCGTGGGTCCGCAGTGAGGTCTAGCCTCGGTCGTTTCTTGTTCCCTGTCGACGCTGGACCAGTTGGTGGTGTACGCTCGTCTTGCATATGTTCATCTTGAGATTCCACCTTTGGCTTCTCTTCGCTCTGGACTTGCCTGTGTGAGTTGTTAATTACCGACAGTTTTTCTAAGCACGCTGCGTACGTACTCTTCGGTGGACATGGTGAGTCTGTGCAGGAGGGTGACGTGAGAGAAGGCGGATGCGACCACCGTGACGGGCGGAGACGCGGTAACAAATGGGGCCAATCATTTTCTTATCTCCAATCGTTATGCAGTAACAAAATGGGATCACTGAGTCTGTTACTGGATAAGCACTCGTTGTTAACAGTTTGCAAGCCAATAACGCTGGGTCGATCTACTACTTCACGTCCACCGCCATGCCGCCGAAGACGACTCAGAAGAATACGTCTCAAGGCAAGACTGCTGCTAATAAATCGAAGAAGAAGACGACCCCTAAGCAGCCCTTGTCTGTCCCTGAACGCCTGAGAAGACTATTCAGCTCCCTCTGTGCCCAGATAGATGGTGGTCATTTCAGCAATGCCATCAAGACATGCGACAAGAGTACGTTGCGTTATGTGCTGTTAGCATGCGCTTTGATAGATGAATTTTACTCTTCAGTACTCCGTCTGGAGCCACAAGACCAAGATGCATTGCACACAAAGCTGTTTCTGTTACTGCAGACGGAGCAGTACAGCACCGCACTCTCCCTGATTGACTCCAACGATGAATACGCATTCGAGAAGGCATATTCCTTGTATCGTTTGAATCAAGCGGATGAAGCGCGAGAGGCACTTGAGGTTACGAAGAAGCAGAAAGGAGAGGATGAACGGGGCGTAATACATCTGGAGGCGCAACTGGTATGAATGCTCGCTAGTGGTTTCTCCCCAAGTTAGATCACTAATACGTTCAGTGTAGTCTTACCGCGAAGGGTCGTACCAGACAGCATTTGATCTATACAGCCAGCTGCTGGACACATCCGAGCCGGTACGTGCACCGAGCCACGCCGTTACCTGTACCTAACAATGCATACAGAGCTCTGATGAACACGCCGATATCCTCACCAATCTCGAGGCGGCACAGAAGCATCTCGATTTCATCAACACGGATTATCTGCACGCCTTGGACAGCCTGCCTGCAGCTACGGCGTCTACATTGGAGACAGCTCCCCCACCGCAGCCTGCGACAGCTGCAGCAGCTATCTCATCTGTGTCCGCCACCGAAGTAGCGCCTGTTCAAAGAGAGAAGAAGTTGAGGACGAAACGTCTGCCGAAGGGAGTTGTTCTTGGCGTCACGCCCCTACCAGATCCCGAGCGTTGGTTGAAGAAGAGTGAGAGGTCGACATTCGGCCAGGGTAGCAGACGCAGAAAGGGCGGAGGCGGAGGCGCCACGCAAGGCATCGTCGAGAGCCCCGCAGCCTCCCAATCAGCTGGACAAAGCACGAAGGCTTCCGGCAAATCAAAGAAGAAGAAGTAGGAAGGTGTGTCAAGAAAATCGTGCCTCATATCACGCGTGTAAACCGCCTGGTAGCCGCTTCGTTTTCATTTAATTGATAACCATCGCTAATTTGGGCTTTGTTTGGACCTAGAACTTGATCGTCGCGCAACGTGTTGTATCATACGCACTATGTTTCTGTCATGCATGCGACAATGACCGTCTTTCTCGATGGATTTCATCACACGTGTTAGTGCCACTCGAGGGTATACGTTGAGTTCTTTACCTGGAAGCTCACTACATTGTACGTCTTCTTTCTCATCAAGTATTGCGAAATCAACATCTACTTGCCCCGTCTACCTATATAGTAATTCTGGTAGTTCATGAGCCACAATTTCCGCTCCATTCAGAGGCTCGTTGCGTCGTTCTCATTCCTCAGACGCAGTGGATGCATTCCACAGGGCTCGTTTCACGCCTGTAACATCTGCATGGAAGCTTCATGCAAGTTCAGCGTGGTGCGCGCGTGCACCGTACACGCCGGCCAAGGGTCTGCGCCGACCATGCCAGCGATTGCGTTCCTTTGTGTTTTCTTTGAGCTAACTGCTGGCAGTTTACGAAGCCAAGCCAATTTGTGCCACGGGGACAAAGAACCTCTGGATCATGTCCCACTTCATGCCTCAGGAGGAGTCGAATCTCCGGATTCTGGTTCTCTTATTTCATTAATACAGGCCCGCAGTACACACCCTCTCCATCCCTCTCCCTGACTTTCTTCCGCACCTGAACCTTCCACAACCTCCACACAAAATATGCTTGCTTCATACCGTGAGTACTTCCATGAAATATAAATACCAAACATGTTCGACGACAATGAGCATCGGCCTCTTGTGCCTTCCTTCTCCTCCCTTTCCCTCCTCGTAAAGTATCGCTGACTTGCAATGTCTCATCCTGAAGTTCACGGCGTCGTCGTTCTCGCTCGCAACGGTGATCGAAACGAGTGCTACCAGCACCCCGTTACCTACAAGCCCGGCCCCACCGAGAGCACCCCACTCGGTGAAGTACAAGCCCACAAGCTCGGCTCCTACCTCAGAGACGTCTACTTCAACCCCGACTCTTCTTCTCACATTCAGGGTATCAGCAGCGAGATCGTGAACCTTAAGGAAGTTCACGTTCGTGTCAAGGTTGGCGGCGAGGGCGCATCCGTCTTCGACTCCGCGACCGCTGTCCTCCAGGGTCTCTTCCCTCCGAACCCCAAGAACCAGATCACCCTCGCTAACGAGACCACCGTTGTCGCTCCCCTTGGTGGTACGTGACATTCTTTACCTGTACTCTTTCTATTGGCTGACAGAACTTTAGGCTACCAGTACGTCCCAGTCGAGACTGTTGAGCCCAGCAATGACCGTTCCCTCGAGAGCTGGACTGACTGCCCAGTGAGTATTTGATGCGTCAAATTTGCCTGATAGTGCTCTGACCACCTTTGTAGGCGTTCCAAAACCACGTGAAGAAGGTCCTCGCATCCGACGAGTTCAAGAAGGCTGAGAAGAAGGCGGCGCCTTTCCTCAACGATGTCCACGACTTCGTCTTTGGTAGAACCGCTTCTCTTGAGAACGCCGTACGTTATTCAGTATGCCTTCCGCGATACGCTTCACTGACGATGTTGTTTCATAGTACAACCTGTGGGACTATATGTCCGCTGAGCTCATTCACAACATCACTTATGCTCACCGCCTCCCGCCCACTTTCGTGGAGCAGGCTCGTGGCTGGGCTGATTTCCGTGAGAATGCCATCTTCTCTGACGAGAACGCAAATGGCATCGGTAACAGTACGTTAGAATTTCCTCCAAACTCGCTCTTTGTTGACATCCCCTTTTAGTTGCTAGCCGTACCGCCCTCAGCTCCGTTATCGGTGCTCTCCAGCGTATTGCTTTCAACGGCGACCCCCTTCAGTTCATGCTGATCGAGACCACCTACCAACCTTTCATCTCCCTCTTCCACCAGACTGAGGTCGTCAAGCGTCACCCCGAGCTCGCCGCCATTCGTGAGTCATTGTTCTTTTTTGACTGTTCTATTGAGTACTGACTCGTTCATCAGCCGATCACGGGTCTGCCCTTGCCATCGAGCTCCGCCGCGCTCCCCCTCCTGATGCTCGCGAGTTCTTGAGGTTCAAGTTCAGGAACGGCACCAACGAGGACTTCCGCACCATCAACGTCTTCGGGCACCGCGAAGACATCCCTCTTACTGAGTTCATCTATCGTCTCGAGGTAAGTACTGAACCGTCTCTCTGCTAGTGCTGGTTCTGACGGAGCATTCACTTCAAGGGTTCCGTCATCCACAGCAATGGCGAGTGGGCTCGCACTTGCGGTATCGGCTACTCATCGTGGTTGTCTCTCCCCGAGTCCGTCAACAACCTCACCGCCAACAACAAGTTCCTCGAGGGTACCCTCGTCCTGGGCATGATCTTCTTCCTGATGATGTTCACCTGGTTCGGCTCTTACCTCTTCAAGGGCTACCGTCGCCGCCGCAATGCCATCCGCCTGCGTGGCGAGGAGGCTGGTCTCCGCACCACCTACGGTGCTGCTGATGAGAAGGCTTCCCTCCAGTACCGCGATTGAATAGCCTCTCTTTAGGGTGCCCGTTTCACGGGTAGCGATCTTTGTACACAGCTCATATTCACGGGACTTTCGTCATCGCCATTAGCATTCTGTACCATTATCATCTTTGTACCATGTTCATTGTCAGGGACTGTATCATTCTGCATTGTCTCGTGGATTATATGTATTACTTCAGTTCACAATCAAATTACTTACTGCTCACTTGCGATTCGCTCGACGCTGGAACGTGTGCCAGCTTCCGACGATAACCAATTTCAACATGGTAACTTGAAGTTGGCGTTTCGAATGGTACATATGCTCGGACTGTTCACAATAAACTCTTGTGCTGTTATGAGAACAAGACGTTATTGTATACTGAAGCGGCAAAGGCACCGGCCTTCTCGTTCGGGCGCTATGTTTGCGTTTGCTCTCGACTACAACATGGATTACCACAAAGCCGACACAACAATGCTTTTGTTACGCAAGTCCATGGTATTCTGTAACCTGGATAGTGACCGTCAGTAAGACAGGGTGGTCTCGCCGAGCCATACGTACACTGGCATCGATAGATTCAAGTTCTCGACATTGCAACACTATCATACGCTTCGTTCGACACATGGCAAGGCAACACAGACCACCTCTCTTGTTTATGCTTGACGACCTCGCTTGTTTCGCCCTGAGCCTGGTCTTTGCTTCATGTGGCGTGCTTGCAAGAACGTTGCGGATAAATACCTCGCTTCGAAAACAGCCAGCTGGTTCAGAAGCAACTTCTCGTGAACCGAACCGTAACGGCATTTCTTCCTTTCCTTCTTTCCTCTCACCCCCAACTTCGCTGTGCGAATAACTTCCCATCCTCTGCGAGGATAAGCAAGAGCCAAATCGACAGCTACCACTCCCTGACAATGTTAGTTGTTGTACCTGTCATTTACGTACCGAGTCGTGCTGATATGCCAACAGATGCAGCTCACCCAAACAACAACCACAACTTCGACGACCTGCCGGCATTCTACGTCAAATTGCTTCCTAGCGCAAATGTCTCAAACTCCCGTGTCCCATTGTATGCATATTGTCCTCAGTAATGCAGACGGGTCGATGGTTATGGACAAAGTTGACTGCTGCGACGCGATGTGCCGAACGTCCGTCTGCTACCAGGCGCCCAACCACTGGATGACAGGCTTGGAGCAGTACGTGTTCAAATCCCTTGCTCTTGTTATTCTGCTGACCTGATCTCGTGCTGCGCTCTAGAGCAATAGCTGCAATGTCTATTCGAAACTGAAAATCGTCAAGAATCCTGTATAAGCTACCCTATCGGAGTATGCACTTAAGTGTAACTCCTACCTATTACCACTTTACACTACGTTTGGCGTAATTGACTACATAATCCACCAGTAATTTACACCATATTCCTACGAACCTACCATCACCTGTAATATACCATCATTTATCAGCTTCCTAACATCTCTTTGAAGTCGGGTCATTGAAGCCATGATCCTTGTTTTCTCAATGCCGCAATTGTCATGGGTGCTATTGCGATAGTCTTTTTCGGAATCAAGGGAAGTGTGCCTTCTAATATAGGCGAGTAGACCTCGTTAACTTTGTCAACAGTTCGACTGTGGCACTGCATAGTTGCAGACCTCAGACCTTAGCCGACGCGAGTCGGCGACGCATGATGTTAGGTCTACTCAAGTTTTGAGAGTTCAGCCTGGCCACAACTGCCATATCGCTTCCTGACATGAGAGCTCAGATTACGAGGACAACGCCTCATATGCGTCAGATGAGGGTCGCGTTACATAAGAGATGCGTGCGTAGTGCAAAGCGGCGTAAACACGGCGCTTGTTAAGAAGGATCTGCATCTGCATCCGATAATTTCCCGAAAGGGCAATGTTTGGCATTGCCATCATTTGGTATGATCGCAAGTCCGAGTGGCCTACTTAGTATAGCTTGTTTGATAAATACGGTGCATACATCGCATCTGATTGTCTATAACTTCGGGCTGAAGCCGCTACTTTGAGTGAATCAAGCAATTTAAGCAGAGTACAAATGCTGCTGTATTTTTGAGTCTTTGAAAAAGCACATCGCAGTATAGACATTGATAGAGAATTTAGTACGATTCAAGTAATATTCATCCACAAACGAGGCGAGGGAGAATACATACGACCCAGTAACCATACAACGTTGCCCACCTCATCATGTAACCTGGGATATACATAGTTTGTGAGACGAAACCAGAGTGAAGCCGCATGATATGCGCCTTGGTTTGTTTAGAGCACAGAGGTCTTCTCGACTGTGGTCATCATCTAGTACGCATAAGAAACATTAGACGACGCTAGAGGGGGCATGAATTAAATATCGCTAACGAATTGGGCATTTGGGCTCGCCACAGGACTCTCGAACGCAATGCTCGGCTTTTCGAGATCGGAGTCCTGACAGGCTCCATTACACAGACCCCTTAATCACGAAAACTCGTCAGTGATGGGAAAAATGTCATATATGAGTATCGCACCTTTCAGCACGATTTGGTATTTCCGTTATGTGCTTGGACTCATCCTGAGAATGAGTCGGATGCATCATGAGTGTAAGGACTTCGCGGAGCCATTGGACGATGCTGATGACCCCGATCAAGCCGAGAGCTAAGCCGACAATGTCATAGAATGTGGAAGGCATAAGAAAGTGAAATGGCGGTGTACAAGTACTGGTGTAGGGCGGAGGGAATTGGGTGGCTGGATGGGCTCACGGGTCTGGCGGAAAGAGGGGGGTAGCTTGTGAGCTTATATACTGGGCCAGACGTTTTTACGCATCGTTCTTTCGGTACACATTCTAGTATACTAGTGATTTGTTTGTATTTATTGTTTTTGGTCATGATACTCAGCTTATCGTTCTCTTCCTTAATATATCACTCTCCTCGGAAATGGACGTTCTTCTCACATAATCGTCTGTCAACGCTCAGTGTCAATTATGCCATGCTGTGATTTGAAGTAGACATATTGTGAGAACAACTGCCAGAACGCCTCGTTCTACTAAGCTTCTTTGACAGTAAAGCTATCTGAAATCGAACAAAGACAACGAGCAAGCGTCGCAACGGTAAAGCCACTTGAGAGTTGGGCGCTTCGTAACTTCACTCTTAACCACCATCTTCCTCGCGCGTCAACGATAAAAGCCTCGTGTTGGCGATGCACCAAACACGCAACAATGTTTGCTATTTACGCCCTTGTATGCGCCGTCCTGGTTATCCGATGGCTGATACGACAGATGATCAATGGGAGGTCCCCGAACTTGCGTGTTCTGCGCTGGACATGCTCCCTGCCGCAAGGCATGCCACCGAGACTTATGTAGCGCAGCTTCTTACACTCCCCCGTTCCTAACGTTCCTGTGCCGACACCCCCAACTACTCTCACTTTCTCCAACTCATGCAGCTCGTCCATGTACTTACCGACCCCTGACTCAGCGTCGAACATCACCGCCAATGGAACTTTGAGTGGCATCGCATCCCCCAGCGGCGGAAACGGGCCCAGCATCTATGACATCTTCGGTGTCATTGTAGGAGTAGTCGGACTGGTTGGACTCTACCCCTTCATTCATGCTGGAATCGAATATTTTCTTCCCAACAAGCGACTCAAGTCCTTGGACGACACCATGCGGGAGACGATGGAGCTGTTTAGCACGGTAGTGAATGACGGTCTCTTCCCAAACCAAGGCAAAGTGAAGTCGATGGATCATAGATTGTCCAAGTACGCTTTGCACTGTTGTTTGTGGGTCCTTGATGGCACTCACCGCCTTCTGCACAGGATACGTCGGGAAGCTGAGAGACTGCGCGCCAAAGTTCACATCGCACTCACGTTCAAAGCTCAGCTATGCGCTTGGTGGTACGGCGTATCAAGACAAATCAATGACCTGAGGCGTGAGGTGAAGGCAGCTCGCGCTGAAATATCGGTGAGCGCTGAAGATGCGTTATCCCCGAATTTGGTACTTGAACCGCTACAATATTACTTAGGTCATCTGCAGCCGCGAGCGAGAGAGACAAGAGCGGGAAAACCGGCTGCCTTACCAGTTGTTGCCCACGAGCATGCATGCCGCGTCCCGAGCAGTACACTCAGCATTAGCCTTTCAGGATCATAGTAAGTCCCTGTGCTGTTGATCTGCCAAGTTCCCACTACTTACAATCGCCAGCAGGTATCATGTCCGCCGTCAACCCTCGCGTAGGACGAGCTACAGGGATTATGGGACTGCATTCTCCGCATACCAGCCTCAGTACGCGAGGTATATATGCTGCTTTATATTTATGGCTGGAAGTTTGGATTAACCACGATGCAATTAGCACCCATTCATGCCTATCCTTCGATTCGTGACTTCCAACCGGCATCGGCAACGTCGGATGGTCACAATCTAGCTCCGCCTCCAGCTCCTGTTTTGTCTTCGTCTCTGGATCCCCACAAGCGACTCGAAGACCTCACTGATCAACTCAGCAAATCACTCGCAAATCATGGCCAGTCTGATGTCGATATCGTACACACTCCGGATCACGTTGCATGTTGTAATGCAACTCCCGGAACCTCAGACATACAAAGAACATTGAATGTTCTTAACGACTTGACGCTCAGGCTTTCTGTTGTTGCCGCCTCGGAACTTCTTGGCTCACAGACTGAGCACAACTCAGCCGCTTCACCCAATCCAGTCAATCCAGCGCAATTGGGACTGTTACTGGATGGACTGCGAGCTGCACAAGCTAGTTCACAGCGTCCCTCACAGACTGCCGATGTCCCATCAACCGCATCCATAGAAGAGATCAATGACGAGGCGCAAGGCGGCAGTCAACTCAGCGAGGCGTCTACGAAACCTCTTGTAGATGTGTAATTTATTCCCAATAGAATTTAGCCAAAATTCCTTGCGGCAGTGTGCTAGTCAAGCACATTCCTGATCGCGTTCAACCCATCTAACGAAATAGATCTATATATCGTACGCTGATGACGTCTGTTTGGCGAACCAATCGAGACCAGGTATTCGTTAGTGCTTGCGTATATCGAGTGATTGCTTCCGGCCGAGTTGTCCGTATAAGTAAACCCATTCAGACCGTTGCTTACTGTGCTGATCAAGAATGCTGGCGTCGTTCAGGGCAAGTCTATCAGCGACCTCAGTTCACTCGTGCCCTGACACGGCACATGGATTTGACGTCCTACGAAGCCTCAATATAAAACATTGTACTACTCCCCAAGTCTATGTTATGTACCGCGCGGGCGGCGGTACAGCCGGGGATCTTGATGCACTTGTCACTGCATTGATTTTGACTATAGGTTGTTTTCTCGATCTAGCCTCGTGAGAAGCATCCTGCCCGTGAGCCATATGGCTCAAAATGAAGCAGCAAGACGATAACAAAGGGAAACCAAAGCTCTCCACATGCGCAGATGTCAGTTGAGGGCGTCCTATGATCACCCGACATAGCCCAAACAGGCAATGGCAAGCTCTGATACACCTGCGGCAACTTGCGGCATCACAAGAGGTGACGTATCCATCAAATTCTGTACGCGGGAATGTGATTGGTCATATAAACTCCGCTGCTTCGACATTGAACGAGGCGTCGTACGCCGTGTGCTCACTCCGCGATATTGTCTCAGTCTTCTGACTTGCCATCATAACCACTCAGCTACGTATATATTATCTAGACAATGTCCAGGGGATGTTCTCCTTCAACTCAATACCCTGTTGGCCCGACGTTGTCCTCGACGCGTTCCACTGCCTGGTCAGGATGTTCAACAGGGCGTTCATATACCTGACGACTCTGCTCGTCTCGACGACGGTACTGTCCCAGAATGGCGCAGGAGTCGGTGCACAGTATCTGCTAGGTCTCGGTGCGTAACGACCTTGTCGAGATGTTTATGCGTTTCCCTGACATTGGACGTGTCCTTGGTAGGCATTGCCGACATTACTGGGTATGTGTCTTTACAATATGGAGCTTTACACACTTAACAGGAGTGCACGCGTAGGCCTGTGGTTGAGACTAACATGATGGTACGTCTATGAGCATGTGCGGTTTGCAGCGACCTTACACTCGTCACAACCAAGGGGTATGCCAGCTTGGCCCAGACGGACACCGGATTGCACCTGCGACAACGTAGTCGTGCATGGATTGTTGCGGACGCCTCGGACCCCACGCAGCGATTCGTGTTCATCAATGCTGGTACGCTACTCTGTATCTCATAGTACAACCCATATGACTGTATGCTAACACTAGCCCAGACATTGCCATGGGTGACACCGGTATTCGTCGCTCTGTCGTCTCCCAGCTGTCCTCCCTCTACCCCGAATTTTACAACAACGCCAATATCGCGTTGTCGTCCACGCACCAGCACAGTGGTGTAGGTGGTTACCTGGAGAACGTCCTCCCCGAAATCACAGCACTCGGGTACGTCAAAGAAACCGCAGACGCCATCGTACAAGGTACAGTCCTCGCCGTCCAACGTGCCCACGCATCGTTGAAGCCGGGCAAGCTCTCCATTGGAAACACGACAATTGTCAATGGGAACAGGAATCGAAGTCCCAGCGCATACCTTGCTAACCCTGCCGAGGAAAGAGCGAAGTATCAGTACGACCAAGACAAAGAGCTGAGCTTGCTTAGGTTTGACGATGCCGATGGGAACGCCAGGGGGTTCTTGAGCTTCTTCGCCGTGCATGGTACGAGTCTCTATGAGGTATGCTCAAGGTTTTCACTTCGACCCCCAAGGTATGTGTCGACGACTGACTTCGACGACGTAAATAGAACAACACCCTCGTCAGCAGCGATAACAAAGGCATGGCGGCGTATCTCTACGAATGTATGTTTTCTTCTATTCCATCATTCTAGAGAGTCTTCCTCAACTGATTTTCATATAGCGATGGTGGAACCTTCGGCGATGCCGGGCAACCAGACCTTCGTTGCGGGCTTCACGCAAGGTGCGTCCTTTTGTGGATTCCACATGTGCGACAACCGCGTGACGGACGTGTGCATATAGCCAACGTGGGAGACACCAGCCCGAACACGTGAGTTGATGGATTTCCATCACTTCTTGACCTGCAGCTGATTGTCCTGAAGTGAGGGTGCGTTCTGTGAGAGCCCTGGACAACCTTGGGACGGCCAGCCTTGCGAGTTCGAGCACTCGACGTGCGGGAACAAGACCGAAGATTGTCATGGACGGTAAGGGATCATGCTGCTCATACTCGGGATCATCGCTGACATGATCATGAATCACTCAGAGGTCCTGGATTCCGCATCTCCGACTTCGAGTCTAACAGGATCATCGGTCAACTTCAAGCAGATGCCGCAAAGACTCTCATGAGCCAGAGCTTGCCTGCTGTGAGCGGGCCCGTCAAATATGTCCACACATACTTGAACATGTAAGCTTCTTGCTTCTCGAAACGATAATGACACTCATCATTCTCGCAGGTCGTTCCACTCTTTCCAACTGCCCAACGGCACGACCGTCCAAACATGCCCCGCCGCTCTCGGATACTCGTTCGCTGGGGGAACCACGTACGTACCAATTCTGCTTGACATTCACCTAGCTTTGCATCTGATGGACGGAATCTCTGTAAGTGATGGCCCAGGTGCATTCGACTTCATCCAAGGCGACAACTCCTCCATGCCACAGAACCCGTTCTGGGAGCTCGTTAAGGGTGCGGTCACGCCTCTGCCTTCAGCAGAGCAGATCGCATGCCAGCACCCTAAGCCTATCTTGCTCAATTCTGTGAGTGCCACCGGTACTTGGTCCACGTTGAAGACGAAAGCTGAGACGTTCCGTGTGATGATAGGGCTTCGCGACGTTCCCATACAACTGGTCCCCGCATACCGTCGACATACAGATGTTGCGTGTTGGGAATGTCGTCATACTGGTAATGCCGGGTGAATTGACGACAATGTCGGGTAGGAGGATGCGGTACGTCTTTCTTTCAATATCACATTGTACCCCTCGTTCTCACTTGAAGACAGTGATGCTCTTCGAGCGAAGTTGATTTCTGAGGGCGTCATTGGAGATGACGCGTATGTTGTACTCTCTGGACCTGCGAATACGTACGGACATTATGTTGCCACTCCGGAAGAGTACTCCGTCCAGCGATACGAAGGAGCCTCGACCATCTTCGGACAGTGTGAGTTGCATCTTTTCCTCTTCCTTCACTGAAGTTTGTCAATCCAAAACTGATTTAATGGCGTGTATAGGGACTCTGAACGCGTACATCGACAAGTATAGCAGCCTCGTGTCGTATTTGAGCCCGAACTCCACTGGACAGCCGCCTTCGGACCCTGCTCCTGAGGATCAGACCAGCAAGGCTATCTCGTTGCGCGTAAGTATGACCTTATCATAAGTAAAGTCCAGTGTAAGAAGGTGCTGATTGCGTGTGGGATAGACGGGTGTCATAGTCGACAATGCACCTCTTGGGAAGAAGTTCGGTGATGTGTTGGCAGACGTGAACACCAGCGGGGCGTACCACGCTGGGGACACCGTTGTCGCACAGTTCGTTGGGTAAGTCGTACCTCTTTCGCCTTTCGCGGAACTCCATACTGAACCTTGAGCTGTTGCAGGGCCAATCCTCGAGTGAGTGTATTGCTGCAAGCACATTAAGGTGGTTTGTGCGGACGATACTGAATTGTGCTGCTCTAGAACAACCTCAGGCTGGAGCAGACCTTCCTTACTGTCGACCAATTGGCGAACGGACAATGGACACCTGTTAGGTCCGACTCGCATCCTTCGACGCGTTACGAATGGCTTCGTACAAACACGGTACGAGTTGTATTTCGATTTCATTGCATGGGCGATAGCTGACATATGCACTTCTACAGATCCTTGGATACAGTACCGTCAACATCACCTGGACGATTGAGGACAACACCTCTGGTGAGTATTTCTCTTCGCTTCCGTTCGTGGTCGGGACCTGACGAATGGGTATCTTTCTGTAGCGGGAACGTACCGGCTTACTTATATCGGCGACTCGAAGGCTCTGAATGGCAAGATTAGCGCGTTCACTGGGCATTCTTCCAACTTTACGGTGTCAGCTTAGTTTAGTGAAATTACGACCTGTGACGATTTCTTTTTCCTTCCGGAAATGATGCTATTCTCTTCAATACCCTGGAATACATATGCATCCCAATAGGTGTCAATCCTACATGCACGCCTCGTGTTTTTCTCGTTCACCGTGGCAGTACCTGCAAAGTCGAGAGCCAAGGTCTAGAGTTCCGACGAATGCCACTGTGGGTACACGCAGCCAGCATCGGTAGCCACAATGCAAACCACGCACACGTGTATATCATGTCGCAGGTTCTCATGTTCACAGTTAATTGTGGTGCGCTAGGGAGAAGCACATCCAGGCGTTAGAACACTCGTGTATTTCGCATGTATATGACGGACACACGATAACGTCTTCTGTGAAGGTACTCGGTTTCCCACTTTCTTCATTTCTCTGTACTCGTATAACGCTTTTGCATACGCTTGCGTGTCATATCGCGGACTGTGGTCAGTGAGAACTCTACATAATGTTTACATTACCGCGGCACAGCTGTCAAGGCTATCTGAGATGGAAATCTCATGGTGATGATGAGTGACGAGGCTGAATTGCGAAGGCTACTTACATGAAGGCGATGAGCGCGGGGTGCTATAACTCATGTGAAGAGGCTGATACTACTTGCGCATGGAGGGGACGAAGTTCATGTAGCGTGTACTTCTCCATGAACACGCCGTACTTGGGATCTAGGCCTTTGATGCTCTGCCCGCCGTAGCTCGACGGGTTTCTGACTGCATCAACGACGAGCAGAGGCTGTAATTCGATGTTGACGGAAATGAGATGAGGTGGAAGATGTGATGGACGATGATCAGGCTGGCGGGAGGAGAACAATCAGTTGTCCTAAAAAGGGAAATGACCTCATGGTCTGTGCGCGAGACCTGATTTGTCAGCAGCACGTGATCTGTTTAGGGGGTTTGGATGTGACACCGATCTCTGTCACTCTCCCTCTCTTTGTGACACCCGACGATTCAATGGCCTCGACGGCGCAGCAGACAGCGGCGACGGCCACCGACGCAGTGCCAAGACAGCAAGTGCCGCCGCCCGCCGTCTACAAGGGAAAAGTAAAGCGGTCGTGGGCGCAGCTCCCAGATAGCTTGGTCAGGTACGTCGTGCAGTCTCTACGCCACTCACCGCGATCTGAACATAAATATTGCAGATTAATCACGTCGCACTACCTCGCACTTGTCTCCTCAAAATCAGGGTACCCCTCACAGTGGGATGCAAAAGAACTTTGGGCGTCGCGGCTGATCTACACCGCCTTGCGAAATGCGAACGAGCTGGAGAAGTTAATGTCGATATGTGCGCCATGGCACGTCGCTAGTGAGTCTCGCTCTCTGTGCTCACAGACGCGTTTCGTTCATGGTATGAAGAGGGGGCGGGCTGCGCGTCGGGATTCGAGGCGCACAGGTCGCGTCCATCGAGCACTCAATCTCTGCGCCTGTGCTTCTCGTGCCTGTCATATTGAATTACGCATATCACGGCTTCGTTGCTGACTTGTTATCCCTTTCCCACCAGTTGAATACCATCCGTTCTGGCAGCACGGATGTGCAGCCTTGGATCCCCACGAACAGCTATTACACATGGCCTTTGCCCGTTTACCTCCATCGAACAATGCAGGGTCTACCAGAGCGCCTGTCCGTCTATCCCCATATCGACACTACCAAAATCTCTCCACCTACTGCTGCTATGTCTGTAGGCTGAACCTGCCCTACTCGAACCATGGTCTCGGCAATGCGAAACGATTGGTGGCGAGTCCTCAGCTGCGAAGTGTCCCCGTATGTCGTGATCATAAAAAGGGGATGTTTTGTGCTATTTGCCTCAGAGCAGCTCCCGTTGACGACACGAATACCATGGTTTGTGTCGCCGAAAATGAAGACAACGAGACGTGGCCAGGCATCGAGGCAACGTGTCGATCATGTCGGTTAGAGGCACTATGGAGGATCTCTGGGAGCAATCCGCTCGACCGTGAAGTTCTCGGAGGATATCCGTTTCGCTGGGGAAGGCATACGCCGGACTGGGAGACCCGACAAGCTGTTGAGACCTTCGTGGACATGGGCGAGGGTAGCATACCGGAGGTTCTCAAACTCGCTCGGGAGAAGCACTGGTTACGGAAGTATACGAAGCTTCCCGACATGCTTAGTCAAGCAGTGGCCGCCACGAAATATGTTGACCGAGCAGAAGCCGTGTACGAGGGAGAAGGGAGTGACGATGATCTCAGCGCGGACGAGGATGACCCGGAGTTGATGAGCCTGACAGAAGACGCCTGCGGTGTGAGGGACTTGGCAATACAAGATTGGGTGAGAAATAGGATCTTGGATGGACACTGGATCAGCCCTGCAGACCAGTTCTATGGCTCGTTTGTGCCTTACAAGCCCTTTGTCCCTGCAGAGCATCCCTGCCCATGGCTCGGTGCTGCATACTCTGGCGCTGTGGCAGACGGTGAGAGCAACGGTGACGGCGAGGAACTGCAACATCCCCGACCACGAACGTACGACGCACCGTCACCACCATCATACCAGCTTTGCGAGCAGGTCTTCCGGGTGTACCAGCGTGTCATGCGCGAGATTTTGTATCCGGCGATGTGCAACATCGTGCGACGGCTAGTGATGGAGAGTCAAGTTGACGGCACGGACCCGGGGGTGACAGCCCAGAAGATGAGTTTGGAAGATGTCGTGAAGGAGTTGAGAGACGGGGATACTTGGTCAAAAGGGGTCGACTGGGTAGAGCGGAAGCGGATCCGGCAGAAGCAGGAGCACCAAAGGAGGCCACGGACCGAAGACGACGATTCCTCTTCATCGCGGTCCAGCAGCTCACATTCGACGAGCCCTGTATTATCTACGACCACACTCCAGACCACGCCTTCACCACCTCCTATTGGCGGTAAGGAAGAGGATGCAGTCCCATCGCCGATCACTGCTTCATCACCAGCAATACCTGTCCCTGAATCTCCATCGGTTCAGGCAAGTTCGCTGATTAGGCCGATCCCGTATGTCCCAGTCACCATCGCACACCTACCCCGTTATAGCACTGATAGTATCCGAATGGTACGTGACGGAGATGTTTTGCCTGCGTCCGGTCGCTGATCTGCAATTACAGGTGTGGCGAGAGGCTTGCTCGCCATTGTATCAGTGTCGTTGCTCGATCTGCAATAGAGCGATGCTTGCCGCGAACGTTGAGGCCGGAAAGCAGCCGGCCGTCGATAACACTGCGCATGACCAACCGCCTCCGCCTCCCCAGCCCGAGAAACAGCCCGAGATCCAGCTCGAGGAACACCCCGTCGTGGCAGCTCGTGAAGAGGAAGAAGGCGAGACTGACGCGGACGCAGAGTTTGATGCCGAGGTTTATTGGTCCGACTTTGAGGACACCGATGATTACGATAGTCAGGGTTATGTGACGTCCGATCGTAAAGGCTCGAACGAGGCTATTCGTTATCGTTCCGACACGCCTGAACTGCCGATATATCGCAAGCGATCTCACGATGTAGCTTCCGAGGAACCTGAGATTGGACCAACCACTCCCCCTGCTCGCGAAGGCACGCCACCCAAGCGAGCTAGACTGGGAGAAACCCTTGACGAAAAGACTGTGGCACCTATTTTGGACGCACCAGCTCTCACTCAGCGAAAACGATCTTCTGAAGAGGTCGAGGACGATACTCGAAAATCTGGTCGACAGAGCCCCAAGCGGATGAAGGCATAGGTGTCTCGGAGTATAGTCTGGACGTGGCGTTGCAAGGACGACTATCCGTCCGCAGCCTGATTCAACGTCTCTTGTCTAACGGTTAACGCAGTAATCCTCATGGTATCCGCGCGATCCTCGGCGCGTCCTGCACCTGTCTAGCTCCGGTCTCCTGCGTTGCACCTCTGTCGCTGGTCGACCCATGCGATCGGGCGCGGCGAATTATCGCAGAGCCGTATTGACTGGCAATATGCTTGCTACATATCTTTCTACCCGTTTCCCGCCCCACCCCCTACCTCGTCTTCTCTCGTTTCTCCGCACCATCCACGACCGACATGTGCACGGCCCTCACGTCCACGACTACCTTCCTACCATATTTACGTTATTCAATCTGTCCCTAGGTGTGGCAAACGGAACTTCTTTCATACATCCATCACCATCACGTACGACTCCAAGAACCACAATATTCCTTTCTATGGCATTTCACTTGTGTACTCTATTATCTCTGTGCCTTGGGTCGTCCTTCTTCTTTTTTCCACCCCCTCAGTGTATTCCTGCTGTTCAGTGTCGCGTGTATACGTATATTACTGCCATGGTCCATCCTGGTCATCCATCCTGTGACATACAAATGTATCACTACACGTTCTATTATAGAGATTACGATTTGGTAAATGTGTATGTGATCCGATGTGGCTGGTGTCGTTGTCCGATTAATTATGATGTCTGGTACTAAGAAATTATCACACTTGTCTATCATAAAACTGTAGAGCTGGATGCATATGTGCTTCAGCCTTATGCGATGAGTGGCGTCGCCACAAAGACGACAATTGCCGAATCCGGTCAATATGTGGCCAGCGGCTAGACCAAAAGCCCATATATTCGAGTAAAGACACTCTATCATTGACAATTATCAAGTGTATGTGAAGCAATTATACAGCGCGATGTTTTTTCTACCACAGCTTCGTACATAGTGATCAGAACCCAAGATTACGATACTTATACACGGAAGCAGAGAGGGTTGTCTAGTTTTGAGATTCGCCATCGAGCAACTCTGCCAATCTGTATCGGCGAGTTGAGTAGTGATATGCTACGTAGCCTGACAAGAGACTCTCCCATGCTTCTTTCTCCTTTTCGCCTTTGAGGATGGATCTTGCCCGTTCTATTGACTCTACGATCTCGTTGACGAGGTCTGTGAGGACAGTGGCGATGGATTTGCCCGTGACGAGAGCTCGGTCGTGCACGTAATTGTCCCTCTCTCCCGCAAGCTCTTCTTTATAGAATGACAGAACGTCGCTGTGTCGAATGACCATCAGATCCGCAATCATGACATGCTATTGAGTGTGACATACTTTGAATAGTTCAGCCAAATGAAGGTTTCTCTGTCATTGCATATTAATAAGCCGTTCATGGCACCAAGCAGATATTAATACTCACGGAAGCACCTGAATATGCGTAAAGATGTCGGGGAAGGTGAATTTGTCCCACATGAAGGCACCGTAGGCTCCGCCAAACGAGTTGCGCAACCGTTTATACTCGACGTACGGAAGCGCAGCAGAATTAAGCTTGAAGCCAACGCTCTGCTTATCGAAAAGCGTAGCGTCGACGAACTCGATAGTGGCCACGATGATCGACTTGGCAGCGTAGGGATGGAAGTAGTCGTATGACCTGTTAAGAAGGTCCACCAGACAGTCGAGTAATGGATCCAATTGAGGCTTGCCACCGTAAAGCCGCTTGCCAAAGCTATCCATAGCGTCAGAACTGACTTCTAAGTCATCTATGCATAAGCCGAGCAGGGTGAAGAGGGAGATGTAGACTTGGACGTCGACAGGTGTGTGGCCGAACGTGTAGGTTGCGATGTTGATCGACGTCTGGAAGTGACGACTGTAGCGAGCAGGGTCGAGTCCTTGCGCGGTCCATTGGCTGGCCCCTTCTCTGACTTTTTGCTCCACCTCTTCCTGGGTGACCGGAACGGCAGCACGTAGAGGTATATTTGTGCGTTCAAGTAGCTCTGCAACTGCGGCACGCGAGATCTTGATCTGAGAAGCGTTATAGCCAATTCAGTCATTCAGTTGAGATGCATGACAGATTGAGAACGGCACGTACAATTTCAGCATTGGAAAGCTCTACCTTAGGATTATACGTGTAGCTTGGCTCTGACCCACGTGCAGCGTTTACGTCGATAGTCCTGCAACATCGTGATCAATCGAGGCTCATAAAGGACTGCGAGAGGTATACTTGCATGGCTCTGGGATGATAATCTTGGGAAGTGGCACAGTGGAAATGCTCGAGAGGATGTAACCAGGAATGTGGAGGTACTATTTTGCTGCTGGATTAGCTGCTACTTATATACCCGCTGAGATAGTATGAACGCTGAAGGCACAGTGTGAATGGAGTCTGCACATATTGCAAGCGGCGCATCGGCAGCAGATAAGTTGGATAGATGGAATGGGACAAACTCCGACCAGAAGGGATGGCGGAAAAGGCCCCGAGTTCTGTAGACAGAATTGCCTTTCAAGTTCACTGACCGACCATTGTGTCCTGCTCCGAATTGGATTCAAACGTTGGGTATTTGGCATTCCAAGGGCACACAAGGGGGAAAACGGACGTACAGTATTTACGACCACTATGGGAGATGTGGTTAGAATTTGAAGTTGGGGGTATACGCAATTCAGTTGACAGCTTCTCTTCTGCTGAGTTACAAATGTCGCTAGCCCCGATACATCTTCAAGTGCAAGTTGATTCTTCTCGTCTTTAGCATACACGGTTGATTAAGAGGGCTATGCGAATTCGGCGATATAGGTGGAAAGGGTCCTGGCGATCTCTCAGCCGGAGACAGTGCCCAGTAAGAGCACAGGAGTTCGAATGAAGCTGTATCTACACGCTGCTTGCAGGGTCAGTGTGATTAAGGGCATCGATATCCTGGAGCGCGGCTGGGCTTACCGAAAGATTCCAGAGGAATGCTAAGACAAGCGGCTATCTGAGGAGCTCCGGGTCTTTGATCACTCCGGCGGAGCATTGCAGTACGTTGCTGATCAACCTGCACTAGGTAGCCCGTGTACTCATTACTCATGAATGCATGAAAGCGCGACTCGTCCGCATTCCAAACGCTTGCTGTGTCTACGTCCAGGGCTACTGAGCCTATCGGAGCCGCAAGAGATGATATAGCATCGGTTTTGCCAGTATCTTGGGAATGTGGTGGGCTATCACCGACTGTTTGCCGCTGGTGCAGAGCTTCGATAGCACCGTGTTTCTGACTATTCTGTGCTCCAGACGTTGTTTGTTAGAACGCTCTATATAGTGAGGTAGGGTCGAACACTGGCAAACGGGTCTACAAGCCTTTAGCAACATAGGGTCAGCAATTCGAATGTCTTCGTCACATATACACGCACCCGTTACGAAATCTTCGCTGTCGAGTAACGCTCTTGTTTGCAACGACATGCAATGGGGCTCGGACGCTGAGCAGCTCTCACCCTCCGCGTGTCTTTCTCCTTCACTGCTTGAAGGATGTCTCCGACTGCGTTGACGTTGCTCATGACTCGTACAGTTATCCATGTAGTAGTAGTCTCTTTCTCCGACGAGCTGTTCCTTACTATACGTCGTTGGACTAAGAACCGTCCTTCCACAAGGCCATAGATTGGCATTTACTTGCAGAGGCAATCATAGATCTTCTCTGCGACAAAGAAGTCAGTGCTGCACTGGTTGATCCGAGAATAAGGACTCACGGGATGATGATCTGAGCATATGTATCAGCTCCCCACTTGTTTGCTTATATGTGTTTCTTGATCGACTATCTTTGAATGACTTTCGTGGTCGATGTAAATAGGTCATAACGAGCCGTCCAGAGGAAAGCTGGTACAGTCTAGGTAGTTGTCTGCACTGAGATGGTGGTGAGAGTGCTATACTCCAATAACTCGTGATGATGAAAGAAAATCTGCTAGGAAATCGTAGGCAGTAAGCGTCTTGGTGCATAGGGGTACACAGCCATTCCCATACAGGGTCATAGAGGTTAACACGTCAACGAAATCCTACCTAAAGCGGCAATGACACGCCTTGAGCGTCGTCATATGCTGTGTACCTAGGAGCAATGGTTGATAGTCAACAACCTTTCCTGTGATTCGCTGTCGCATATGCCGGAAGTAAAGTGTCTGTCAATAGATGGTTAAGGATATAGCAAGCCTGAGGATAGAGCGCACCTCCACATCCGCGAGACATCGGATTGCACTGACACTATACCATAGCTCCAAGAACCCGGGGAGAGCGAATGACCGAACGCTTTGGTGTCACTGTGCTGAGCGAGGCCATCACTGCAGACCAAATACATGCGCGTGCGAGCGGAGTCGGAGAGCTATCTCAGTAAAGAAGAACTGTAAGCAGAACTGGCTTTACGCTGCGTGTTTTAGATGGATGGAGTATCTACCTGCTGGGAGAGATCGTCGCTGCTTTCAAATGAAGGGTCTGTGTTTCTAGCCCCTCGGAATGCATATCGTCAGAACGTAGATTGGAATGTGTCCTTGTTTCTGTCGCATAAAAGACATCTCGAAGTCTACGGAGAACGAAGGCGAGTCGTATAACTTCATGTCAGTGCTTTGCTGTGAGGTACTTGAGGGTCAAGTGTTCGTACGCTCCGAGAAGTACGCGTAAAGCCCTCTGTCTTCGTATCTTCGCATCAAACGAAGCGCGGCATAACGGCAAGAAATCTGTGCCCAAAGAGGCCCGTCTTGAGTGGGAAGGTCACTGCCTGCGTCAGCTCTGGTCGCTGCTTCCCGCAGTAACGTAAACGGTACACCTAGACAAAGTTGCTCAGTCAGTACTCGGATTACTATGTGTTGTCTTGGGTTGGATTGGATACTGACCGTAGTTTGAGCCAGATGGAACAAAGCAGGAGCATCTGGACTGGAACTGACTGTATCTCTACCGCATTGGCTCATGCTGAGTGTTTCGGTGTCATCAGGTGAAGATGGAAAAGGTCCACCGGATAGAACGGAACAGCTAGATGGATGATGCTATGATCACGGTATACAGTAGAGGTCATGGTTGAGTCAAATCATGGTGTCACGGACCACGGTGGGGGTTCGAATGAGAACGCACGAGCGAAAAAGGAAGGCGTACAGTGCGAACTGGTCAAAACCGACCTCTTGGCGCCCCATTTCTTGCAATTGTTATTGGCATTCAACAACTTGTCGCAAAACATCAGAAATGCGTGCAATCGACTTGGATTGAACGTAGCTACGCGGCCATCTCATTACTTTCTTCTAATTCCGCCGTTTAATTTTTTTGTTGCCCGAAATTGAGACTTTTTGCTTTAGCGCGCGTTTATATTGGGCGCGTATCAACTGATGTATTATGTCAACTTCCTTATATGTACAAGAACCGATAAACGTGGACACTATAGATGGTCTCTAAATACCGGAAACGTGTACGCAAAGCCTTGGATAGTATTGAGAATAATTTCTGAGAGTAATAGTCTGGCTAATGCACTCAAAATACCAGGCGTTAACTATAAAAGTGGATCTCAAAATTGAGACTAGACGCCCAAAAACTGAAAATGCAGAATTACGCTTAGATTGCTTACTTTCTTCTTAAATCTCAAAGGCCCGAGCCCCAGGTCGAATTCTGAGCGCTCCCGAGGGAGGTCGGGTGTTGGCGGTTCGCACTGT
>JAXQGN010000377.1:0-27581 GCA_037039805.1 Irpex sp. M6601 | reverse complement strand
TACGACATCCGATGCTCCAGAGGCTTGGGAGCGACAGTTTCAACCGGCAGAGGAGGGAAGTCGGCATCGGTGAAGACGGGTCCCTCGGCTTCCTGTGCTGCAGCGCGTGCCCTGAGTTTACGTTGTCTTCTGCGCTCTTCTCTCGTTAGCGGCTGCTCGACAACACCGGGTTCGACAGTGGCAGGCTCGAGTACAGCCTCGAGCTGAGGTGGTTCTGGGTTAGCGGCTGCGGCAGCAACTTCAGCCTCTCGTTCGCGTTGTCTTCTGAGAGCCTTGCATTTCCTCCCGCTACGAGTCGGCCTCTTCGGCTTGACAGGCTCTTCGTCGCCCGTAGCGGGTGCAGCAGACGACGAAGTGACGGGGAATTCCGTTGCGGGTACGACGGCTTGAGGGCCAATAGGCTCGTCGACGATGGAGCCCACCACGGCGCTCGACTCTTCTGCAGGTGATGCCGAACGCTGCGGGAGCTCGGCCTGCTCAAGCAATGCCGACGCTATCGATAGAGAGTAAGTCGTCATGTTACTGAATTACAGAAAGGGAACTCACAGTGTTCAAACTCAACTACGAGCACGTCGTCAGGGATGACGACAGCTGAAGGCAACAATGCGGGCGGTGCAAGCTCTACTATAATGTATGTTAGTGATTGTATCAGGCAGCCATGCATAGTACTTACCATCGTCGCTGGTCGCTGCATCCTGAGTTGGGTAAGACTCGTCGAGAGTTTCGTCAACTATGGCGGACACTAATAGAAAAGAATAAGCACGACATCGTCGATCAATGAGGGAGCACTTACAGTCTACGACTTCATCTTGAGGCTCATCCTCAGAAATGACAGGAACCGGAGGCGACGGCGTGGCCGGAAGCGGTAGGGGCTCCTCGTCGATAGCTGCAGATTCTATTATAGACATGATTAAGCAGATACAACAGACAGTCAAGGATAATGCTCACCATCGTCATCTGAGGAGGCGACTGAAGCGGAGTCCTCATCTGTAGAGGCCTCAACAGCTGGTGCATCGGCGGCGACTTCCTCCTCAAGTTGCGTTGGGGGGAAGGCGAACTCCACCCACTGTGCAGGGGTGCCACCCTCGAAGGGGTTTGAGAAATCATTAGACAGGTCGTTGTCGGACAATGAACTGAGACTAGCGAGCGATGGGATGTGAACGGCAAAGTCCTCGAATCTAGAGAGCCCGTAGGTAGGGATGGGAGCCTGCGGCGGTGGAGTCGGCTGAGCGTAGAACGAGACGACGATGTCGGCAATCAGAGTTATAAGACGACGCTTGAGTGCCAGAAGACTAGAGGTGCTTCGCCAGAGAGTGTAGACGAAGACCAGTGCGATACCAAAATAGACCAGGTTCCTCAGGGTGAGCAAGTCGGAGAACATGAAGGGGCGATCCCATGGTGGGCAGAAGGGAGCCGACCTCGGAGTGGGCGGTGCCAAGAGCTCAAACTTGGGCGCGACGATGAGAGGACCAGGAGGTGGGTGGTGAGGACCGAAGTAGACCGGGGCAGGTGCGTCGACGAGAGTGCAGTTGACGAGACAACCAGTGAGAGCCCGGTCGAAGACAGCGGCGCCAAAGAGACCAGTGTTGACGACGACGGAGGGAACGACAGCCGCAGAGAGCTGAGGGACGTTGACAGTACCACATACAAGCTGGAGGTACGGCAAGAGTGGCGGGGGTCCACAGATGGCGGTCTCAACACCAGAGAGGGCAAGACGATAGGAAACGGGGAGAGGAAGGGGGAGTTTGACGACTATGTTGAACAACATCGAGACAACAGCTAAGAACGTGCCAAAGAAGACCATGATGGAATACTTTGCTCGTTCTGTGAAAGGGACGATGATGAAGGCAAGAGACGTCGATGACGAGAGGTTCGAGTTCTGGGGGAATTCGAAAGTGGGAAGAAAGTGGTTGTGGTTCAAGTTGTGTTGCGGGGGATGGTTCGAGTTCGGCGGGTTTATAAACCTCTCGTTGCGATCGAGACTGTTTAACTGTTTGTATGTCTTTGCTCCAACCTGGTTACCAAAAAGAGCAAGTGCATGACCTTTTTCGGAGAATAGAACCACTCAACGTCTCGATTTGGCCCTCCTCGACATGAGAATTCAAGGTCAGCTGGAGAAGACGGTGAATTGAAGCTCAGCTCTGTCCCAGAATAGTTAACTTGCCTTATGGAGTAGCACTGCGCCTTGAGGCGACCTCCCGTTTCGGCGTGAATCTTGGCCGCTGGGCGGGGGAGTTCGACGTACTGTAGCATCATCGTCCGTCTGTCTCATCGTATACGAACAAGTCGGGCTGTCATTCTGATGCATTGGAATGAGTGGCAGACCAAACGAACGGTTCAATTCGTGTTGTGGGGGAAGAGATCTGCATACTGTATAAGTCCGAGTCAGCTTTTCCTTGATGACAATCCTACAAAGGCTAGTTCGGTGAAAGAGGCAGCGACGACCCCGTGAATTTGAATTCGCTATCATATACATGTGAATGCTCTGCTTTTAACTAGAGAAAAAGAGTGGCCGTGACTGCACTTAACTTCACAGCGACGATCATGAGTGACGCTACAAAGACCTCCAGACCTGCAAAAAAAAAGACATCAGAGAGCGTGGTGAGACGTAATCTGAAACATCGGGCCAAGCCCTACTGCAGTGTTGTCTTGTAAAGAGTCGCGTCGGGCGGCAGTCACTTGCAAAACTGCGGTATTTCCAAGCATGACTCAGATTAGCGTTTGAGTTCCATGAAGACCGTCGTCACTGCCATGATACCAGTCGAGCGTGTCGCTGAGAACAAACTGCGATACACACGGTGGCAATCTGTCTGAGAGGATGAGTGTTTGCGTCCAGGAACCACGAGAAGAGGAGTATCGTGGCTTAGAGTTAGACGCCTAGCTGTCAATGACAAAAAGTCGCGGGAAAGACGAAGTCATAATGGACCTTCATTTTGAGTCTGTATGAAGATATGGATCTATCGCCCCGATGTCCCCGCGGAGACAGTCACCGGACAGCGGGAAATGTGAAAACCAGACCCTGAAGTGAAATGTGAAGTCAAAAATCGCGGCTAGCGAGCATTTTGCACAAGGTAAAATTGCCAAGCCAGTGTAATCTTGGCCCGGACACAAACGACGGAATTTCCGGGTTATATGACCATCTGGTATCTGTCAGTAGCGACACCTTTTAGTACAGGAACTTGGCAAAGAGAAGGATTCTAAACTGACCTCGTATATATAATCTTAGCCCAAGGACGAACGTGCGCGACAGGAGGCGCATAACGACGGGATGGTCAGTTAGGCGCTCTGATCTGGGTGATCTGGTTTCAGATCCACGTGGCTATGTCCTTGTCCTCGATGTGGGCATTGCCGTGACGAAATGTGACGGGGAATGTCACACGGCTGGAGGGCATCGCACTAGACGACCGTCCGCAACAAAGCTCTTTCCTCGACAAGCATGCTCTTGTTTTCTCCTTGACCGTCGACCACGACGACAACGGCACACACACACCTTTCGGCGTCGTCAGAAGCGTCCTGCTCGTCGTCGAACATCACCCCCCACCCACCCTGTTTCGCCCTCATCAGACTTCTACGGCTCAGGCAACACACTCGCCAGGCAGCCCTCGATGTTTCTATCAAAACGCGAGAGACCACCGGACACATCAGCTGCATCGAACAAGCCTTCTCACATAGCCTACAAACGCACCTCTATTCCCAGCATCAACCTGGTCTCTCTGGTCGCCTCAGCATCTTCAGCTAGCTCGTCTGCACAACGAAGAGCTCCCCTAGCACCGCTCGACCCACAACTGGCCTCTACCTCTTCCCTTGACGACCAAATGCCATCTACCTCTACCCACACAGCCTCCCGCTCAGACCGCTCCCAGCGACTGGACTCACCCCGCGATGGAGACGTCGCCCGTGCCAATATTGGTCGGCAGATCCTGGCACGGCCGCTTGACGATGATGAGTCGAATATACTGTCTTTACGGAAACGCTCTATTCCCAGCCAGTACGTTGCTTGCTCACGATTTGACGACTTTTGAATACCGGATATTCACTCACCTGAAGTAGCAATACACTCAGGTCGTTGCCTTATCCACCGCGGCCCACGCAGAGGCGACCGAGTAACACTCCGTCCATAACCTCTAACCGCCGTCCCTCTGTTCCAAGTATCCCGTCTCCATCGCAGAATGTTCCTCCCTCTGGTCTTCCTCCACAGCCTGTGCAGTCGCTATCTGACCCAGGACCGTACGGAGGCGACGACATATATTCCGGTTTATCGACATTTACATTCGGCGCTGCTAAAGTCTCTCCTGCTCAAATGTCAGACAGCTCTGACATGATCAGTCCCCTTACCCGAGTTTCCGGCTCTGGAAGCGCGGATCGTACACCCCGTCCATCAATTTCAGGCGCCTCTGGTGGTAGGCGCAAGTCGTACTCGAGTAAGGTGAGCGATCCGGCTGAAGGAGACGATGAATACGAAGACGAGGACGACGATGCTCGAGGTAAAGCCCGGTCGAAGATGCGTGCCATCGACGACGGTACACGACGGCCATCATTGCCTACGAATTCCTTGGCTGCCATCGCTACTGCTACTACTCCTCCTGCCTCGTCCTCCCATGCTGACAATGACGCATCGCCGACGAGTCGATCGAGTCATGAGAGTGAACTTGAGTCCTCTGAACCGGAGGGCGAAGATGGTGAGGCAGCAGAGTTTGATACGGACGTCGAGTTAGACGTGTCCAATGATCACCACAGCAGTTCATCTTTGGACCCGCCAGTATCCGATGCTGCGTCTCAACGAACGTTTGGCCCCGGAAGCTTTGACCACTTTGGCTACTGGCGGCCTCCTAGTGACGGGCAGCCCCGATCGCAAGTGGGAGATGATGAAGACGAGGAGGGCGTTTCAGTATCTCCAGTAACTTTCAGACATGAAGACGAAGAAGGGTATGACGACGGGGATCGCCCATTGCCATCGCTGGCGTCTAGCAGAAGAGGAAGTATGCCATGGGAAGCACTTAGCCCTCGTACAGTGACATCTGGTCGGGATCGAGAAGATAGCACTATGACTGTCGTCGCGGCCCGAGGTAGTAGAAGCGAAGAGAATCTCCCAACTGCATCTCCGGAGCCCATGCAATCTCCTCGCAGTGGAAGTATGCCTGTAGACGGACAAGAAGGCGCTTCGATACCAGAAGATGCTGCCATAAACGAGTTCCAGTACGGCCCGTATGACCTGGATTACATCCTCTCGGGTGTCGACTCCCGCAAGTCCTGGTCTTCTGGCTCGGCGTCATATATGCAGGGTAACGCAGCGGGTCGCCGGGCGAGTGGTGATCCACATTCCCTGGCTCAGGCTTGGGACACGGAACTGTTCAGGAGCGGACGGCGGCCGAGTACTGTTACCATCGGCAGTAGCGAAGATGCTTTTACGAGACAAATACGCGCGTGGGATCCTGATTATAATGTAAGAGAGGAACGATGGAGTTTCAAGAAGGAATCGGCGGACGGGCGCGGACCCCATCGGATGCAACTTGCCTCGAGTGCTCCCCAGACACCGAATATACCGACTTCGCATACTATGGCACCGCAGACGCAGGAGATGTGGCGACAGGAGTTTGTCGGGCGGTATAAGGTTGATCGTCTGAGGATAGCTTGTAAGTAGATTTCACATTATCATCGCTACATCGAGTTTAAGCCTTTCTTCCAGCGGAGACAAGGTCTAAGGATAAAGGGCCTCAGCAGCGATTGCACGTACGACATATTCCTGACCCATATCTGAAGGGCGGTAGTCGTGGAGGTCCTCACGCTGTAGTCCACAAACACTCGAAGGTGGTCGCTTTCTCGGTCTTCAGACACAATAGCGTACTGCCTCCGCACACACGCAAAGATCGAACACCTTTCGACCGTAATGGCGCCATCTTGCTCGCTAACAAGAAAGTCCAGGAAGCGTATACCAGTACACATACCACGAGCAAGCTGAACTCGCACGGACTTCTCGAAGACTCCAGTGGCAGGTACGACGGGGCGACGATGGTTGGTACCTCATCGCGTGTTTCTACTCATAGCCGTCCATCTACACCTGGGCACAGTGATGCCAGCGTTCGTCGACCTGGACCCTCGTCCGTGGAAATGGCCCGCGACAGTGTCTCACCACCACCTGCGCACCAGAAAGAGAGCATAGATGGTGCAACATCGTCGTCCTCGGCGACCGCTACAATGGAGGCTGCTAGTGGCAGTGACTACTCTGCCAGTGCCGGTCCTAGCTCCTCGATCAAGACGCGCTCTTCCACCGTGTTCAGCCAGGATAGCCACTCTCGCTTCGATTCTGTTGATAGTGATGACAGCGACTCGCCTCCTCGTACTTCGCACGCCGAGGCCTTCGCCACCGTCGACTCGAGTTATTTCGAGACCCTCCGTGTGCGTGCCGCGCAACGTCATGCCGAAGACCCACAGCCTAGTTCGAAACTGTCTGCCTTGCGAAAACTCTTCGGACCTCAGAGAAATATTTCTCATAGCTCGGGCTCCTCACCTGGTCAGCGCGAAGGCAACTACATCCCTCCATGGGTGGTGCTTGCTCCTCGGTCGAAACAAGAGGAATCTCAGCGTGTCATCCAGAATTTGAACGAGTCGTTCCAGGACGTCGGGCTGCTACCGACCAACTCGAAGTCTGCAGGACGGAGCAAAAACCATAAGGGTAAACAACGCCAGGATCGCCGCGAACGCGCGCCTAGCTCTATCTTGGAGAAGGTACCGAAGGACTCGTTGTACATGCTTCTACCGCTCTGGCCTGGAGAATCGTACCCTGCGTCTCCCAAATCGAAGGAGGAACCGAATGTCCCTCAGTTGCGCGTTGAGGACAGGCAGTACTTGCTGGTGTACTATGTTCCGTTCGAAGAAAAGGAGCGACGGAAGGGTGACCAAAACAAGAAACGTTCGAGGAGTTCGAAAGCTCCGTCGTCTACTACCTCTGGATCTTCAGTCGATCTTCCCCTCTTCCTTCTCCGTAGCTTCCGTGTTAATGCCCGGCTCGTCTCATACGATGATCTGCGTGGCACGGGTGTTCGCGTACCGTCATTTGGACTCACTGTCACCGGGTCCATGGCAGAGGCCATGCGATATCTTCCTTCGCCCTCTATCCGCGAGCAACGTCTTGACGAGGTCGTCATCTGCCACTGCACAAGCCGCAACTCGGGCATGAAATTCGATCCTGACGGTCTCTCCAAGCTCGGTCTGTGCATGCCCACGGAAACACCTGCGGCGATGCAGATCCCCGACGAGGTCATCCCTGATTCTGAGGAAGCAGTCCTTACCCCTATCGGTCGGGCTGCCGTCGAGATGGCCTGGCTTGGCTGCATGGCCGTGACGAGCTTCGGCACTGTCTAAGAAACCTTTGACATACAAACGAGTCATCATGCCCCCATCACGAAGTAATAATGACCGATTTGTATCATTGGACTTTGTGTGCTGCTTACATCTACCCCTTCCGTATTTGTCCCACTTCACCACCCACCTGCCGACGACGATTGCATCGTGCAGTGCTATACCCCGCTCACCCACCTTCATCCCGCTTCGGCCATTTTGTATACAGCTCATTATCTCTTACGAATATCTCACGTCCTGTAGCTAGTTTACTGGTAGTCGCCGTCTTGGCAGGATAGAGGTTGCTTGTATTTTTTCGGAATCTCCTCATTACGATGATATGCACAATCTATTGGGTTCGGTACATTACATGAAAGTCATTAGTGCTGCAAGGTACCAAAGTTTGACAAAAGGCATATACATCGCAAACACCCACGTCTAATCCCCAATCAACGTATAGTAAGGGCGACCTATTACGAAGCTATCGTTGTCCGGATGTTGTGGAATCTCATCGGGGTCTGCAGACGTTCTTGACATGGCGAATCGATTTCCCCTTGGTGTCAATTGCTCGGTACTATCCCGAGTTGCAGGAGAAAGGATTTCAGAGGAATCCTCGCGTGTTCCGTTGGAGTCGGCCGGAAGCGATAAATGGGATAGGTCGGATGAGGCTCGAGAAGCAGATCGAGAAATTGCTACGCTCCCGGGAGAGTCGACGACAGACCTATCGATCCTTTCGACATCAACGTCACGCTGCAAATCCAGAAAACGTAGTCGACGAAGACGATAACTAGTCGGTTCTTCCCCAGCGGGAAGGAACAGGGCTAATGATTTGACGAAAACGTCAGGGAACCAGGTCCTATCTAAGCGGAACCGACGTGCCCAGGCACCAAACGCCTTTTCGTCTGAACCTTCTTTGAGGGGCTGTCGCGTTCTGTCGAGTGTATCGATGAGTTGCAGACATTGTCTAGCAATATCTGGGTGGTCCGGAATATGCATGTCTGCTACTCTCTTGAGCCCTCCTTCGAGGACCTCGAGCGTGTCGCGTACGATGATCCAGTGCTTCTCCAGAGTTGTCTTCTTAGCTTCCGTCGCCTGCTTAAGTGCTCGGATGACCATGTAGCTGGTTTCGAGAGGGTCCATGCGTGTAACTCTTGCCCAGCCGTTGTCATTCGCATCTAGCTGTTGCTTCCACTGCCAGCTCAGGGAACGGGTGACGTTGTAGATAATGGAGTAACACTCTAATAATGGCGCATCAGTGCAACGAACAGTATCGAGCCCTGGTAGCATACCTGAGACACTGACATCCACCACAGCCTCAATAAATAGCTCTTGTGCATACCCTCTATATTCCTTCCTCCAGTTGAGGCCCATAGGGAAACGACAACAGAGAGGAACCGCTCCATACAGCAGAAGCATACTTTGCATAAGCTTCACGACTGTAGAACGGTAACTTGGGTGGCTGGGCATTTCTAGGACGTGCATAATACGCTCGATCAGCCAAGGATGCCAGTACATCTCGACTCGCATTTGTCCCAATAGCGATGAGACAGTTATCTCGACGAGAGGTCGTATGTGGATGTGCGTAATCTCTGGATGGTCTTTGACGAGGTCGGATAATCTCCTGTGCATGCTGACATCGGGAGCGTGATTGGTGCAGAAGTAGTGTTCAAATATGCTATAGAGCCCATAAAGCATCGAGCTGTTCTGTTGCATAAACGCACCGCGCAACCTGTCGAGGACGTGCGGAAGCGTGTCCGTGTCTGGAATGCGTGTCCTGATGATATTGAACAGCGGCCTGTACCGATTTTGGAAGACCAGGAGAAGCGAGAGCGTGTCATCGGCTGCTGGAGGGAGCGGGCCACCAGTCTCGGATAAGAGAATAAAAATGCAATCCTTCATCCACGGTGACCATTCGATCAAACTTTGCGTATTTGTGGGTGACTGGTGGTTTATCTCAGCCCTAAGGAGGTCGCTTATCATGAGCATGACCGCCGTGATAGTTTGTTTAGGGAGTCGCCTGAGATCGAGGTACGTATGGGACGAGAGGAGGGAGGTGATATCGCGCTGCATCCGATGAGCAAGGATCTGCATTACGAACGTGAATGATTCGGCAGGACCGAGCTGAGTCTGCTGCACGGCGCCCCACATAACAGAGAGCAGCTGCTCGTCGGACTGAATGGAATCGACTGATACTAGGATGTCGATGTCATTGGTGTCGGTTAAGACAGCGACCTCTTCATCGTACGCCAGATTCTTGTAGGACCATTTGTCGGGGATTTGCGTCAGAGGCTCCGCAGCGCGGTGGGATACATCCTTCGCCCATAGGACTGCGCGGAAGATGTACTTGCGTACGGTCCTCATCACAGCTTTTAGGAGCGTCAACTTGTAGGGGCATCGTGGAGAAAGAGCTGGCGCGAAGGATGCGGCGATGAAGAGGAAAGCCCACCCCGCCACAAGAGGGAGTGTAGTATAACCAACGGAATTATGAACGTCGAGTGTAAAGAAGCACAGTCCAATGAGGAACAGTGCCAGCGAAAGTTGTAGTAGCAGGGGAATCACTGCGGCGATTTCGAAGACCTTCCAATGCTCTAGGCCAGGGTTGCGAAAATGTCGGATTCGAAGACGTGCCTGAGGCGAAGTATATTCTCCTGCTAGGTATTCGCGTAGCCACTGCTTGACCAAGATGGAAAAAGACGCGCTCACAAGACTGAGCGTCAAGCTCGCAAACCAGAGCACATTCACTCGAATGGCGTTTACAGTGGGTTGAAAGTCGGGCAGATTTGGCGTGAATGGGGACGCGGTAGAGTTCAGGAATGCCCCGTTGAAGGTGTAGGAATGCGTCTGGGATGCGACCTGCTGCATGAGAAAAATCATGACTTGTGTTGGATCCTGGCTGAGGTTATGATACGATTCAACGAGAAAAGCAGTCATTACAGCCGAGAAGAGACCGGCCTGTATACATGGTGAGTGATAGACACGCAAGATTCGAAATAAACGTACAAATACTAGGATGGAATCTATATCTTCCTTATACCCTTGAATCTTTTGCTCATCCACTTCGCGAACAATGCGGGCCATTGCTGACCACCCTGTACCGACCATATGTTGTAGTCCGCTGGAATAAGGCTGATTCGGCGGGGAGGCATTGTCTTTATTCACAGGAGGCGGGGTGTCCTTCGAGGTATCTTTGGAAGTCACTGGGAGTGCGCTGCGACCTGTGGGGCGGGCTGGAGGCTCTTTTTCATCCGGGGTAGAAGTATCTGGTAGAGGCTTTCCACCGGGTTCTGGACTATCCACGCCACGCTTCTCACTGTCCTCGACCACTGCTGAAGGACTCATGATATTTTAGGGCGGCTAATCCCAGGGAAATGAGACGATCTTGAAAGTGCTGGGATGAGTTCGTTCAACGCCGTGAGTGTCAGACGTACGTGGTGGTACCGTTCAAAGAGGAGAGAGGAACGAAATCGAGTCCACCACGTCGACAATGTCCAAACTCATTCTGGCCACTTGGTACAAAACCTGTGCAATGTCAATATTGCACAGCGTTGCGAAGAGCCACCTCAACACCATGATTGACAAGAAGAGTTGGTGTTTGCAATAACCGTAATAAATCTGTTCCGTAAAGCTAAAGATGGGTCAGGTTCCTGATAATCACAACACGGGCTGTTATAGAATTCGTACGCGCCATTGTTTCAAAGACAAAAAATACATAAGTTCCATCTGTCAATGCCGTACGTCTTTCTGGTTAGACTTGACTTTGTCGACTTCTGAGTAGCTCCATCGCATACCATAAGACATTACCTGAGGTCAGCATCACTGCAATCATAGGGATTTCAATGTTCGACGTCCCACGGGCGGCGTCCAGTATCATGATTGAGGCTGCTCACTGGCAGGTAGCACCGCCGGCGACATTTCTCACGACTCCACGTGTCCATGACAATGTACGCCTGCTGAGGTACTGTACTTACTGCTCTGAGCTTGAAAGTTGAAGTCGACGCTAGGACCCCATCAAACAGCTAACGAAGATAGATATCAATACTATAGCATAACTGCTAAGTAGAAATAACATCACAGACTCGACAGAGCAATGAGAGTGAGCGAGGGAGAGCGAATACTTCGTAGTCCAAAATGAACAAAAGGGAATAAGAAAGTCCAGGACGTACAGCAAACCTCTACGTATCATAAACACCAGTCTCTGAGGCCTACGCCCCACGTATATCTCACAGACACAACAGCTATAGAGGAGAGAGAAAATGAATATAAAGACGACGGCAGAATACAGACTGCTCAGAAAGTCCTATCCGAACGGTTGTTGTCGTTGTAGGAAGTGTCCGGTTGCACGAGCCTTACGCTGCTGCCCTGCGGCGGTATTGAGGGCAACGACTCAAGGCTCTCTACGCTCTCCACCGACGGCCTATGCCACAAACTTATACTCTCCTCCTTGTCGTCCATCGAGTCGCCCTTCGGGTACTTCCGTGACCCGTCGCTGCTACTCGTACGCCCAAAGAGCCTGTCGAAGTGCCCGTGACCTGAACCCCGCGAAGCCGTGTTGTCATCGATTCGAGAGTCCCGTGTACCGATGCCAATCGTCGCACCGGTAGTTGTCGTCGAAGTCGATGCCAAGGAGGTTGACGAACCGACGCCGTATTTAGGGAATGTCGTCCCCGCGGCTGTCTGCGGTGAATTCTCAAAAGGATTGCTGGCGGCTGTACGGTACGGGTCTTCGTATACCGTTGGTGGTGCAGAGCGAAGCGTGTCGGCGTCGAGCAATAGGCCAGTCTGTGATGGCGTAGCGTTCTGTCCAAAGATCTGTAACCAGTTAGTTTCATACGTTGTAATAGCATCTTGAGTGCTCACTTGTGGATAAGGTGCAGCCGCGCCAGCAGGTAGACCATGTACCACGCTTCTGTGTTCGTGTGTTGCATTCCCTCCATGCCCAGCAACAGGATACGAATGCACGATATCCTCATCCCCAAACTTAATCGTCGGCATCTTCCTCTCACTTGGCTTCGGTGATGCTTGCGGTAACGACAACTCCGAGGCCGATCTGGCATTAGGGCTAAGCGGTGCAGGGCTCTGCGTCGTGGGAACAGGTGGGTCATATAGTTGATGTCTCTTCATCCCATTGAAGTCTCCATGACCGCCCATGGCGTTATAATGCGGAAGCTCGCTACCGTTCGAATGGCGTCCATGTCGTGACCTGAACGATTCACCATGAGTAGTACTCATGCTCATCCGTCTGGCAGTCCTGGCACGGATAATGCTGCCCATGGCACCAAAGCTTCCGCGGAGCGTGTCGATACCTGGGTCTTCTAGGGCCAAAGGATCCTTCTCGTCTACACCTTCCGTGTTTGCGTGTGTAGCTTGCAGGAGCATAGTTGACCGTCGATCCAATCCGCGCATAGACTTGAGGCTCGTGGGATCTATCTTGGACAGTTGTAGTACTGCTATGCCAACGGAAATGACTAGGAAGCCCATCACGAGGGTGATAATTTGCGCCGGAGGAGCAGACAATCCCTTGAATAGGACAATGGTGGTGACGATGGAGAAGAACGTGACTAAAATTATGTGAGTACGACGGCGCCCGTGGGGAAAGAGGTTACACATACATATGACGTAGTATGTCGGTGTAACTGCCGGCACATGGACACAACGACGCAGTTAGTCACCTTTCCATTCATTCTCACTTGACAGATATACATACCCATTGCTATAGAAATTACCATTCCTCGTCAAAGATTTGTACTTAAGAAACGGAGGGCGAACATACCAGTATTGAAGAGCGCCAGCGCCACGTTCAAGTAATATACTTCAGTGACTGCACAAAAACCATAAGTAAAACGGCTAACTCCGCTGACATGTCATGCTTACGCAGCGTGGCTATAATAAACACCAATAAAAAGTAGATGAACCAGTGCTTAAACTGTACAAGTCACATAAGATTAGTCTCGATATCAACCTGCGTTCTATCGGTCTGTGCGACTGCGCACCTGATTATCCCCTTGCACACTGGTGACGATAGCAGCGCCGAGACCTGTCGTCACGGACACACTAATGCCGCCTATCATGCTACATACCATGATATACCACATCAAGTTCTTCTTGCCATACCTACCAGCAGCTCTCAGTACTCCGCATACACCAACAGATGAAAGAAAGGGAACGTACTTTGGCGCGAAGTAGAATATGATCACCAGCGCCGACGCTATCAGCACACTGATCCATACAAGGAAGCCGGGCGCGAGGAACATATGTTGGAACTGCACGATCTGCCCAATGGACTGCTCGGATGGTCCATTGAGGGCTATGACAACAGATCCGATCTACGTGCATGACGTGAACACGGTTACAAAGTTCCGGGATCATAGTGATACTCACGATGCATAGCGAGCAACCTAGCCAACCGAAGAGGCTGAGTTTCTCTTGGAGGAACCAAGAGGACAGGATGGCCGAAATAACGACCGAGAGCGCACCCATGGGGGTCTAACGATGCCGGAGGCGGTGCGATGTAGGTGAGCGTGCGTAAGCATGAGCGTCCAAGGTTCCGTCGTTCCGCGCGATCAGGGTGAGGAGCGAGACAGCAGTGCAAAGTTCGGTGACACAGCGGAATTGTGGCGAAGGGAGGTGTGAGACGTACAGCCATAGTTGAGACATGCGGACGACATGTAGAGCAACGAGGGTACTTACAACTACGATAGCTTCGACAAATGCATATGCTATGGCGGCAAGCGTCCAGTGTGAATGATGAGATCAATAGTTTTGGATGACTTCAACGTACCTGCAAAGTTACATAGCTCTCCAAGAATCATCACTGCGGACAACGTCGATCAACCTTTCGTGTTCCTGGTGACGACGTCGATCCACACAACGCCACAGGTTTCCCTCGCCCGTCGTAGGAGTCTGAGTTGAATTTGGCACTCACTGATCATGCCCGTCCACCATAGCCAACTCTTGAGATAACTGACACCTTCTCCAGCATTCGCTTGACTTGAGATGAGTCCCTTCTTCTTGAATACGAAGGAGGTACCGATGAGGACTCCAGAGGCAATAGCGAGGATGATACCAACAATCTGTTGCGAGTGGAGCGAATCGTATTATGGAATAGTCAACGTTCGTTGACAAGACGTGTACAGTGTGTTGGCATAAGTAGAGGGTTCGAATCTCCGTAGGCATGAAGACCACAGACCTTGAGGCTGCCTGGGGCCTTGAGTTCGCCAGATGCGGATGCGGAGACCGAGGGAGAAGTAGTAGTTGAAGACATTGTTGAAAGTACGAGATACACGACCGGCGCGTCCTCCTAGACAGTATTATACAGTAGGTGAGAAAGCGTGACCAGTCGTGCACTCGTGGGTGAACGAGAGCAAGGTATGGTAGTGTACAAGCTTATGCTAGGCGGACTTGATGGGGGTTCATGCGATTCGTAAAGAGATGAGATCTGGTCGTCTAGGAGTCCGAGTGTTCGTGGTCGAGGCGTGTCTCGGCGATGATTGTACGGTGAGACGGATGTGCAGCAAGACGGCCTTCGGGGAGAGGTCGTGGTTGAGGAGAAAGCACCGCGCAAGGTTGAAACAAGGAAGAGGGCAAGCAGCGGGAGCAATCCATTGGGCGCTTGTTTTACAACACTGCATCTGGGGCAGTAACGCCGAGGCGCCAAGCACTTGCCACTCAAACCAGGCCCGTACTTGACTACATACCACGACAATCTCTGCGGAGGCTTGCATACTGTCCTATTTCATCTAAAATAATGTAGCACCCTTAAAGCGTAAGACGTGGCCCGGTGTCGCACCATCCCCAACGCCCGCGCACTCGAAATAAGTAGGCAAAACTGCGGACTCCTTCAAAGCGGCCACGGCCCACAGCCTCTCGCAGAAACGGTGAAAGCGGCACTTGCAAATTTCAGAAAGTACTGCGCTGAGCTGAGCATTTTCAAACCTCGCGATATTGTCATGAAATGTCTACTCACCGCTGTATTAAACGAGTAACAGTCATCGATCACAGCTCGCCCAATGAGGAAGGTATCCAAGTTCAAGGGCAGAAATAAAGTTTGTACATCATTTCTCTTCATTCGGTTGATGCGTCGGTGATTACTGATGACACGCATGCATAGATACTCTCTTACTGAGAGCCAAGGCCAGCCTTTGCTACCTAGTGATAAGTGGCGGCAAGGCCCAACAAGTCTGTAAACTTTCCTCTACTTGACTCCCACAGCCCATACACGTCCTGCATGGGACCGACCCGCCCGTCAAACCCTATGAACTCAACCTTGAACTGATCCTCGAACAGTCCTGCGCATGTCACCCCAGCCATCGGACCACCCATCCTATCATCCTCAAAGATCTTGTGCAGTACGCAATCGTAACCAATACTCTGTGGTTTTTACAGGTCAACACCACGGAACTTTAAAAGGTTGGGGTCCTGAGAACTTACTTCGAAACTATCGCTCCCCTGCAGTATCTCAGCAAGCGTCCCCAGCGACGCGTCCCCTTTCCTCAGCTTGACCTCGACACCAGCCGTATTCGACAAGGTGATATCCCCCAATTTCTTCTGGACGGTCAAGATGTTAGGTGAGACCTATGCATTCGTCAGAAAAGATGGGTGTGTGGTTACGGTAATTTATTCCAAGCTTACCTTGGGTAGTTCGCTTTCTCTCGCCTCTTGAGCATTGCTTTTGGCTGGTTGCTCGTCGTCCGAGTCAGGGAACACCATAGGCGTGTAATTCTTGGAATTCATCGTAAAGGACAACAAAGGTACGAGTAGGGAAAGATGTGTTGTGAAGCGACACTTCAAACTCTATCAGTCTACTTATATGCACGTCACTGACGAGTTGACAGGAACCAGGTCCTTCTCAGCTCCGACGATGCATGTTCCTGGTTCTTTCGGCATTGACGTGGGATGAAAGCTTTATTAAGTCCTACCTGTAGGTATTTGAATCCTCCGTGAACGCTTTTGACACATTGACAGAGTCAAACCATTCATAAGTTCGTTGCATGTTCCTGAACGATCTGGCCGACTAAGATCCTCGTTAGAAAGAGATCGGCAGGGATACAGTCGATATTCTGCGGTATGTGCTGGATTAATATTAAACAATACAAGTGGCTCTTATTGTGGATGTCCCAGGCCCAGACGATGGTCTGGCATGATTAAACATAACAAACTCCGACGTAGACGCCAATGTGCACTCAACTATAGCTCGGGCGCTATTTCACTTTCCTCCTCCTTCTGCATACTGAGTGGCGATGGACAGGTCACCCGACAGTCCTCTTCCTCCTTTCACCAGTCCGCTCTACACATTCGAAGCGGAATGGGCGAATAGATACCGGTTTCTCAACGATCGCGGGTACCAGCTGCGACCCCGCTATGTGCCCAACAGAGCGCCAGACTGGGCAGCAAAGGGTGCAGACGCGGTGCACTGCGAGGATGCTATACCTGCACCTGTGGTAAGCTTATAACAACCAGAAGTACTGCTTATACTGAGCATACTTATAGCTGCGCCCCCATCTTATGGACGCCACACGGATTATTGATGGTAAACGCGTATATATCAAACGCTTAAGCCATGGTGAAAACGAGATACGCATTGCCCAAATGCTTTCCCTTCTCTCGTCTGCACTGGATTCTCGAAATCACTCTGTGCCTATCTTGGAAGTTATAGAGATTCTACCAGCGACTCCTTCTTCCCCGGTCGGAAGCGCGGGCCCGTGCGAGGACAGGTACCTCAGGCCCAAGCGGAACCCTTCTGAAGCTGACGCTAGTCAGGAAGGAGGTAGCAAGGGACCCACTGAAGTGGCGCAGCCTGAAGTGGTACAAGAGGCAGCAACAACTTTGCCAGTTAGCGACCGCTCTGATAGAGTCCTTCATATGGGTAAGCTGACGGAGGGAGAACTGCCAGATGACGATGCAGAACCTGGTGTTCTACGCAATGATGTGGACGACCTGACCATTGCGTCAGAGGATGCTGAATTGGGAGACGACGATCAGCATACGGCGTACCTTGTGATGCCCTTTCTTCTTCCTGTAACAGAGGTTCCCTTCGAAACGGTCGACAACCTGATCGATTTTATAGACCAAATACTGGAGGTAAATATTGTTCCACTTCTTACTTACCGATAGGCACTCATTTTCTCGCCAGGGGTTGATTTACATGCATTCCCGTGGAGTTGCCCATCGGTACGTTCGAGTAAAGCTTCGTTCGCACTCTTGCTCATAGCAGCTCAAGGGACTGTTGTATGAAGAACATCATGATGGACGCCGACGCCCTTTATCCTCAAGGCTTTCACCCGGTTCATCTCGGAAGTCTCCCCGATGGCTTTACTCCCGCACCTTGCCTTCCACGTTCTGTGGCCCCCGTCAAATACTACTTCGTTGATTACGGTATCTCGACCTATTTTGACCCGAATGGGAAAGAGGACCGGACAGTCGTTGGCGTTTATGGCATTGATCAGGAGGTACCAGAACTGTCTCTCACCGTGCCCTATGATCCATTCAAAGTCGATATTTTTTTGATCGGCAATATGCTCAAGCATGAAGTATACATGGTACGTCGTCACGGTCTCTATAGTATGATTCACACATCTTCACCAATTATGAAACAGAACTTCAAGAATGTGGGATTTATGAGACCGCTCATCAACGCTATGACGGCGAGAAATCCAGCGGCTCGACCAGATGCGACCGCAGCATATGAGCAGTGGAAGGTTATCCGGAATAGGATCTCGAGCATGAAAAGGTCGAGTCGAATGAGACCACGAGATGAAGGAGCAGTCGTTGGATTCTTTATCGACCTGTTCACGGCATTCCAGCTTATTGTTCGGTTGCCCAGTAAAGCTGTTGCTCTCGCGCGAAGAACACCAACGACTCGTACTTCTTCGAACGAACATAAAGCGCAGGGACGGTACAGATACGGGAAGGGTGTAAAATAAAGAGACACACGGAATCCAATCAGTTTAAATTCACCTCATTGGCGAGTTAACAGCCTGAAGAACCAGCTTTTTCGAGCTCCTAGCTTCGGCGATGCATGCTCCTGGTTTCTCTCGGCACTGACTCTGACGTGGTATGAAAGCTTTATATAAAGACCGACCTGTAGGCGTTTGCATCTTTCATAGATGCTATCGCGCGCGCATGATAGACAATGTTTAACCCCGGAGACTCGCAAGCTGTTACTTGGTTGTCACTGGTAGTACTTAATAGTAAGCAGGCCGGCGCGATCATCGTTGGTGCGAATCGGCTTTCGCCGAGATAACGATCTGACGATCAAAAAAGGCGGATGGAAGTCTTGTAGAACCGCGACTGTACCGCCGAATTTCTGATTCCAAGCTCACTCTAAGTCCCGGAACAGTTTAAACTAAAGTATCCGTCACATTGTATAAGACTTGGTGATGCACAATGCGGACTGTGGGCTGCTGTGACGAACCAGAACATACCCGGCGATCTTTGTCTGCTCTTGGGCAGGACAAAAGCTCAAGCGAAGTCACAAGAGTGTTTACCATCCTAATATATGTCTACGCGGCGTAAATTCCGGTCAATAGAATGATGTACCAAGTCACCTATTCTTTTGCCCTAGCTCGTAGGAACTATGTTACACCAAGAGGCGACTATCTCTAACAGCCGAAACATACTCTTTAAGTCTAGCATACGGAAGAAACGTTGCATCGACTACCAAGCCCGATGCGCGTATCTTTGAAATCTGCTCCTCTGAGAGCGGTACCGCCTCCCCGTCTATCTCCACGCCGCAACCTTTCAGCCTCTCGTATATCCTCTTTTCCAGCTCAATGCTCCCGGCAACATTCATTCCCGCCTCTGTCTTCACGTTTATATAGGTTGGCCCATCTGTCGCATGCGCTGTGTTCTTGTATTTGCTTAACGTGTCGAAACCCGAATACGTGATGTCAAATGCCGCAGTAGATGAGACGGAGGTTTGATGATCATGGAATACCGTTGGGTTGAAGAACAAAAGCTTCGCCTTGACTTGGATGTCGCGCATCTCAGACTCGAGATCGACCGACGACGAGGTGGAGAGAAAAGTAGAAGCATATGCTCCAATGTTGAGGGAGTAAAGGTAGTAGTCTCCATATGTGCTGTGGAAATCGGTGATCGAGGTGTGGAGGAGTTCAAGAGCTTCGCTTGATAGACGACGAGAGTTGATCGGAATGATCCTGCCAATACGAAGAGTATATTGGAGGGAGACTTTAGTTGACTAGAAAAGTCGATAGTTAGGACTGCACATAACAAATAATCACTTGACCGTACATCTCGATTCTTTTGAACGTCCTTGTTGAATTCAGCCTGGCAGGACACCCCGAGAAAGGAATTCCCGACTGACAGGCTACCCTTGAGGTCCATATGCTCGTAAGAATTAGCGGATTGAGTGGATGACGCCTGCCGGAATGTACACCTGCTACCGGTGAATTCGAGCTCGTAGCTTGGCATACTGCTGGGATGCGAGAAAAACGCCGAAGAGCGGAAAACGTCGCTGTTCCCATCCGGCGTCGAAGCCTGGCTGCTTGCAAAACCTGTGCCCAACATCTGATTTCGAGTGTCGTGAGTGTAAGAGATGACGATAGGGACTTTTTCGTTTGCCTGATATGCGATACTAGGAAGGTCGATATTCTGTAATAAAAGCGTGTCGATCTTACGCCAGTCGCGATCGTTCTGAGAGGTGATGTAAGACATGGTAAGGCGAGCGACGCTCTTCAAGTTGATGCCGAGGTGATTATTATCGTTGAGGAAAGAGGATCGAGAGGCAATGAAGAGGGATTCTGGGCGGGGAAGGCTTTTCATTCGAATTCCCCGAGTAGTAGTACACACACGAGTTGCAGCGAGAATGAAAGCCTGGAATCGCCATGACACTGACGTCCCTCAGGCTGTCAAACCGATAGTTCATGCGCCCAAGAGACATGTTCCTAGTCCTATCGAGACTGCCACACATTGATTGATATTAGTGATGGGGGTCTTTCTAGGCATTTTTGACATTATAGGGATATACGCCCCCAACTTAGCTCTTGTTTTGACGAGATAGCTGGGACAGTCGTTAAATATAACGCAGTAAAAGTATAATAATTGACTCAAACTTACTGTAGTAGCATAAATAAACTCGTACATCCAAACATATCGGCTCTGTACGTGAAGCAATTGTGTGATGTCGCTCGCAGGTACGATCAGCGGCTGGACTTTACATGGTACGTGTCTCCGGCGATTTGCCACTTGTGCCTTCCGCGACGTTCTACGAAAGCACTAGCAAGCCACTGTTAAGTAAAACCATTCCTGGAGCGGTTGCATGTTACTGAGCTATGAGAGATCCCTGTGAGCTTGAAGGCCTGAAGCTTGAGCTTGAAGCTGAACGTTGAAAGCTTGAAGGTCCCTTCATGGCCACAATAGGACAGACCGTCACGGTCTTAAAGTGACACTCCGAGCCGCGCCGCGGCGAAGCTTGGGCTCGAGCGCTTGATGTTGCAGGAATGTCCCATATTTAGAGCTCCGCTTCATCTGGTACGCCGCGATGCTCGGTCGACGGTCACTCAGGCCGCCAGTCGACGTTTAACGTTTAACGTCCAACGGTGACACAGGTCGCGTACGGCCCTCCATGCATACCCATGGATATGCATGAACGTCGATGAGACGTGTCTTTCAAAGTTCACGCATACTCGGACGATTTTTCGCTCCGGTGCCTGTGCAGGCTTGAGGACTGTTACTGGCTCAGAAAAGAGTTATAGGATGAGTACTATAAGTATTGGCTGCAGCAGGGGTGTTTCGATATCCTCGTCGAGTTTAACACTTCTTCCCCAGCGTAATTGATACAATGTCCTTGCTACTCGCGCCTTACAATGAGGCCATGCGCCTCGGAATGGGGTAAGTCTACTTATTCTCTCGCAAGTACACAAGGCGACCTTATCCACATTCCCCCTGCAGGTTCAATTCGTTTACACAACAACTGTGCATCAACGACGCGGTGAAGATAGGCCCGCATGGCGACGCGGCAACCGAAGATGACCTTCGTATCTTGACCAGAAATACGAAACCCGAGTCGAAAGCACACGAGGCTGGTCAGGCCGTTGCTCCTAATACTTCTGAGGGTGGCAGAAAGAAGCCTGCGCCTCGACCTTTTGTCCCACAGGAAGTGACTTGGACCGCTAAGTTTGTCGATCGTCTCAGCGAGGTGACAGATAGCTTGAATATCAGCGGTAGGCTGGTCTGCACATCCGTTTATTCACGTACTTAGGTTTCACGATGTTTGTCTGGCATAGGTTCCCTTCAGATCAAATGTGATCTTATGGGAGGAGCAAACGCATCGGGCGGCTTTCTCGACATGAACAAATTCAAGGAAAGCGACATCAACTACTTCATTCAAGTTCGCGTCACAAATCAACGCCTGGAAGTTCCCAATCTCACTGAGCTTGATCCAAGTGCCGCGCCCAGTTCCGAGTTTACACGTGTTTACGGCGATTGCTTCATCTCAGGCTTCACTACGGGTGGTGAGTTCAACGCGCTGGTCTCGATCAAGCTCAAAGATCATTCAACGGCGAATGAAATACGCGGAAAGCTCGAAGGGGAACTCAATCTCAAGGCTGCGAAACTCAAAGGTGAGGTGGCAGGCGAGAAGACTAGTTCTTCTCTCAATATAGACGGCGAAACAACGATTTCTGTCTCGTGGCGTGGCGGAGGACAGATCAAGGCGGACGATGTGAAAGATTGGGACTTAAACTCGCTCCGGGAGATCGCAATGGCGTTTCCGGATTATATAATGGAGTATCCATTGCGGACCAAGTAAGCCCCATGCTCGGTCAATCTATATGCCTCTGACTACGAGTCTACTCCTAGTGCTATTCTCACTAAATACACAGCTCTCAAGAGCTTTTACGCCCAGAAAGTCAGAGGCAGCTCACTTGGTACGTGCACTACCAGGTAAAGCTTCGGAAATCGTCTTACCGCTTTATCATTAGACTTTGAAAATGCTTCTGTCTATTCCTCTGCATTGCTCGATGCATATACTGACTACAAGGTCATCTGGCGCAACATCCATACCGGTAGGGATCTATTACGTCCATGACTGGGATCATCAATTGACTGCTGTATTTGGGTTCTCAGCTGTCTGGGACGTTCAAGAAGGCAGATCAATGCTTATAGATGCTCTCCTCAGTAGAAAGGACCTTGACGAATTGAAGGTCTACTATCTTCAAGCCAAAACGGTATACGACAAACAAGTAGCTGCCTATGAGCGCAATACCAACATACACGCAGATGCCTCTGTTGATACCGATATAGAAGACGCTCGCGAGCCTGTTGCTGATGCCGCACCCGACACTGACCCGGCGATTGTCAACGAACCGCAGTTGCCGCTGGGACGGGTCGCATTACCAGCACCAATGCCTCCGAACCCACTCGTGCCTTATAAAGGTACCATCATAGGTTTAGAGAAAGCTCGCATGGATTGCCGGTTTGAGATGATCAAGATTGTGAGAGAGGTAAGCATGGCTTGATCAAGAAACTATCTAGCAAACGCCTAACAGGAAGAATAGGTCGACGCCGTTGCGGAAGATCCTAGTATTGCGTCTGATCCTACCCGTGTCTGGCAATACCTTAGTCCCCCAGTATTCCGTACACTGTTGCCGGTTTGTTTCTCGACTCGCTAAATAGAATAATGCTCACAATATACCATAGATTGTTAGACCGCCCGCCGGGCCAGAGGAGGTGGCAAAAATTGAGGATGAACAAGCCAAGGCCGCTAGGGAACAGGCAGCGCAAGAGCAACAGGCCCGCGAAAATCTACTCATCGAAAATCGACAACAACTCGAGCATGTGCAAGCCAAATTGAATCTGTTTGAGGCTACACAGAAGGAAGCAGAGGATAATCTGAAGTCCGCGAAGGGCGAGCTCAACTTGCTGAAGTGTGTCTTAGATGTTGTCGCAATACTGCTGGTAGCTCACATAAAATTTGCAGTCCATATAAAGGTTGGTGTCCTGTCACGCCTGGTGCGGACGTGCGCTTCAAATGCTACTTGACCAACAAGTGCATCGACTATGATTTTGCACAAGGACGCAACTTGCTTAGCATCAGTCCTGCGAAGAGCGACAATCAGAAAGTACGCTGCTTTGATACCTATGATATAGCACGGTGACTAATGAGTATGATATAGTGGAAAATTGAAATGGCTGGCACGATCAGCTTCCGCATCCAGCATGTCGAGTCCAAGGAGTATTTGGTTGCCAACAGGGCTTCTGACGATACCAAAGTCTATTTGCATTTGAATGGGTTTGGCTCATTGTTCACCTTTGAAAGTTTGCACGACAACATGGTTCGGTAAGCTACAATCGTACTCTCGAACAATAGCCTCAGCTAATACCAACTAACATTAATAGTATCCACCTTGCTGGACTACCGGAGTATACTCTGCGACCTGACGAAGCTAAGCTCGAGGATGGGACGACTTTCGTTATGCAGCGGCCCGCCCCCAATACTAGGCCTGAGAGCGTGGATGTGGCGACGAAGTGGTACGTTAAGTCCTTCAGCGATTTGGCGTGATTTCAGTCAGTTTGGAAGGCAGTACTGTTTCTCCGCCGCTCGCGTGTTCCAACTGTATCCTCATGGAAGTAGAGTCGGACAATACTATACCCCTAATATATACTCGGCCTATTATAAACCCAGTACCTCCACAACTACATCTATCTACAGAGTGTATATATCTGCCATGCTTCTTGCTACATGTTTCGGCCACTAGATGTAACCGTCGAGACATAATCCCTTAGCATAGTATACGGGAGAAACATCGCTTCTACAACCACTCCCGATGCATAGATACTCTCTAACTGATCCTTCGTAAGCTCGACTGTTTCTCCCCTTTTCACTCCACAATCACCAAGTACTTTGTTAACTCTTTTCTCCAACTCCTCACTCCTCGCCACATTCTTTCCCGCTTCAGTTTTGACTTCGATGTAAGCTGATTTGTCACTTGCGTGCATAGTCTTGCTGTACCCGCTGAGCGTGTCGAATCCCGAGTATGTGGCATCGTACGTCGTCGAGGTTGAGTGTGAAGTTCCTTCGTCGTGGAACACCGTGGGGTTCATCCAAAGCACGTGCGCTTTGACTTGTATATCGTGCATTTCGGATTCGAGATTCATAGATGAGGATGTGGAGAGGAATGTCGTCGCACTCGCACCAATTGTGAGCGCATACAAGTAGTAGTCTCCGTATTCCTCGCGGAACGCATCAGGAGACGTGCGGAGGAGGGACAAAGCCTCCCTCGATAGCCGAGGGTGGCTAGGCGACACAATACGTCCTATACGAAGGGCATACTTCAAGGAGACTTTCGTGGCCTAAAGACAGTGACACTAAGTGAGAATAAAGGACTGAATAAAATAAATCGATGACTTACGTCTCGATTATCTTGAACATCCTTGTTGTATTTTGCCTGGCAAGATGCGCCGAGGAAGGAATATCCGACGGATAGGCTTCCTTGAATGTCAAGGTGGTCGTAGGAACTTGAGGTATGGGTAGAGGACGCTTGTCGAAACGAACTCACGCCCCCGGTGAACTCAAGTTGGTGAGCACCTTGGCGAGGTCGATCATCGAATGCACAAGGTCGAACTGCGTCAAGCCCCTCGTCTGCTCTCACCAGAGCAGACGTTTCAATTCCCGAGCCCAGTGCGATACGCCTACCCTGGAGTGGGCATGGGAGGATGATGGGTACCCCTTGTTTCGCTTGATAGGCGATACTAGGGAGGCTGATGTCTGGTGACAGGAGCGTATCGAGCTCGTGCAGGTCACTTTCTGAGGAGGAGGACGGCATGATTGGAGACGGTCAGTGTGTCGTATACCGAATCTTTGAGGAAAAGGGAGTGTGTGTCTTACTGCCCATCATGTTCATGAACATCCAGAGTGCTATAACAGAGGAGTTCCGGAGATAGGTTCTCACCGGCATGACGCTGCGACATATCAGACAGGATGCTTGAATCCACCACCAAGACATACTCCGCATACTCAGAAGCCTAGCTCGTTAATTGACCGAACATGCTCCCGGAGCCACCCTGCCATTTCGCTCATGAAGATATGATTACAATGGCAGTTCCATATATGAAGTCTATCAGGTGGCCCAGTTGTGCGAGCAAACGACTCGGTGGTTTGTGGAATCCGCTATGAAGTCATTGGATAGTGCGGGGATGGTCTTCCATACCATTTTTGTTGTCAGATTCATGTATATTCCGAGTCCAACTTTCCAAGTTGCTCTCCGAGACCTTCCATGTTAGAAGAACGATGTGCTGCGGGATATGCCGTTCAAGACATATATGGCCATTGTGATACAACAGTACTGCTCACCTGAAGAGTTACAGATCTTCAGTCGTGACAGACAGCGATGGTGATGGTTTTGTTCAAGGACTAAGTAATGTGGAGGATGGCTCGGCACAGCGCAAGCAAAATCGGGATCAAATCTGACATACTATGTCGCGTCGAACACCGTACGCGACTCTTGCTCCTAACCACTTTTGTATCGAATCTCGACGCATTATGGAAGGTTCCCGGACTCAAGTCGGTCGGGTGGGACATAGCACCGAGTTATCAAGATTCGAGCTATCGACGGACATTTGGCCTCATAGTAGCTCCGGGCTTCAACATGAAGGAGAACTCCAAACTCCAACTCAAAGGGCCTCCAAGTCAGAATGGGGAACACGTATATAATAGCCCAGCTTGGGGACCCGAATCCGCAGTGCATCAGCAACTTCGTCCCAACTTGAGCTCCCCTATCTGACTGTAGCGATGTCTATTCTTCTTGCACCCTACAATGAGGCGATGCGCCTCGGGATGGGGTACGTACACTCCTCGCTCCCACTTGACTCATAGTTTAACGATATAATATTTGCTACTAGATTCAACTCGTTTACTCAGGAATTGTGTATCAACGACGCGGTCAAGGTAGGTCACCGGCAAGACAATCACCATGCAGAGAGACTGACTGATACTGTTTTCTACTTACAGGGCAGTAGTACCACTGCCAGTGAGACGACGATTACACCCAATACGCCCCAAGAGGTTAACTGGACTGCAAAGTTTGTTGATCGCGTCAGTGAAGTGACCGATGGTCTGAACGTCAGCGGTAAGATATTCTCTCTCGGACTACGAGCTATAGCATGTGAAGTAAATACTAATGTTCAACTCGCTCGTATTAGGCTCTCTTCAGATCAAGTGTGACGCAATATCTGGTGGAGGTTCCGCGTCTGCGTCCTTTGTAGACATGAAGAAGTTCAAGGAAAGCGACATCAACTACTTCATACAAGTCCGTGTTACCAACCAACGGGTCGTGAATCCCGACCTTACCGAGTTCGATCCTATTCCCGAACTCCCTGAAGCTGACTTTCTCCGTGTTTACGGTGACAGCTTCATCTCAGGCTTCACTGAAGGAGGGGAGTTCAACGCTCTGGTATCTATCAAGCTGAAGGATCATTCGAAGAAGAACGAGATTCGTGGTAAACTCCAGGTCGCCCTCAACTTCGATACCGTCAAAGTAAGCGGTTCCGCCAAAGGTGGCAAGGAGAATTCATCGGTGGATATTGATGGGGAGACTACTATTTCGGTGTCCTGGCGTGGCGGAGGACAAATCAAGAGTTCGGAAGTCACAGACTGGACATTGAAGTCATTGAAGGATGTTGCAATGGCGTTTCCCGAGAACGTTATGAAGGCTCCTTTGAGAACCCAGTTCGTGGTATTTGTACTCTCTTCTCACTCGCTGCTGATATTTACTGATCCTCTAGTGCCATTCTGACAAAGTACAAGAGCCTCAAGAGTTACTACACGAAGAAGATCAAGGGTAGCGATGCTGGTGAGCACAATAGCCATGATTCTAAACGTCGAGGCTAAAAGCTTACTCCGTGAACAGACTACGAGATTGCATCGGTATATGCTGCCGCGTTGCTTGATGCGTACACTGATTACAAGGTTATCTGGCGCAATATCCATGCCGGTAAGTGTCTGTCCTCCCTCGTTGTCGGTCCAACTCTTCTATTCACATAACTGCTCTAGCTGTATCCGAAGTTCAAGAACAAGGCGCGCGGCTGGAGAAGGCAGCTGCCAACGCGGATTTGACCGCCCTGGCAGCGTACTACAAGGAGCACCCACCCTCACCACCTGTCAAGCTCGATCCCTACCAAAACACTATATTAGGTTTAGAGATGGCTCGTAAGGATTGCCGGTTCGAGATGATCAAAATCGTGAAGGAGGTGAGTATATAGATTGAGCACATAGCACATGGCTGATGAAG
>JAXQGN010000376.1:0-28030 GCA_037039805.1 Irpex sp. M6601 | reverse complement strand
AAACCGAGCCAGGCACAGTTCCACCGGGGAAGGTGAGCGTAGCCGTGTACGTGCTCGCACCGGTGGCATCCGTCACGAAGTTGACCAGCAGAACTCTTGCGAGGTTGCCATTCTCGTAGATAGCATATCCCGGTGTGTAGATGTTGTTTCCGTTAGCACCGAGGTCGAAGACTTGGGCTGTGCCGGTGGGGCCTAGAGCCTCGGCGACGACGATGGACGAGTAGAAGATCGGTCCGACGGTCCACGCCTTCGTAGTACTGATATTCGTCGGAGGTGCTGTAGAATGTAACTTCAGTATAGAGGAGCCATGGGTAGCAGACCGTGAGACATACGTGTGAATGGCTGAGAGGATGAAGCAATCAGAATAGACTCTCGTGAGAAAAACAGTGCAACTCACGTTATACGTGTCTGACACTCCTCCAACATGTAACAAAGCCTGCGAGAAGTTGTTGAACGCCATGATCATCCCATAGTCGACGCCCCACAGCGCAGCACCGAATGAATCAGAGAGGCCCGGGAAACCGCCACACGATGCGGTGTTCGTCTCGAACATTATGAACGGCTTGCCAGCTGCAAGGGCAACCGCAGAAGCGTCGAGGTATGCCGAGACGATGCTGTTTCCGGCGTTGTGGCTCAGGTAGTCCGGGAAGACATCCTGGGGAACGACAGGCGCGGCACTGGTGGATCCTGGGAAAGCGGCGGCACAGTTGTTATCGGGATAACTGAGGAGATTCTCGATATTCAGTATAGACTATATAAACGGTGAGATGATATTACACTCACTGTTCAACGGCGAGTGCACCAAGGGATCCCGTATAAGCTGTGACGAATCCGGTATCGAAGACACTTTCTGGCGTCCAGGTTCCGCTGACACTCGGTGCGATCAGGTTGTTGCGAACGGGCACACTGCTACCCTCGTTGGCGAGTGCTTGGATGACGGTGCCAAACTCCTCGAAATAGTTGGTTTGGTTCCAATCTGCAGGACGATGACCGTGGCTACATCGTGCAGGTAAGAGTCAATTTGGCGGTGAGGACCACATGTGTGCGCTTACCTAACGTATAGATCGGGCTCGTTCCCAAGCTGGAAGCCGAGTAAGTTAGAGCCGAGGATAGCCTCTCCGGCCTGCGCTATTCCCAATCGCAAGTTCGAGGTATCGTTAAACGGAATACCTGCGCAAATGACGCGATCAGCCACACTTCCGTTTCCCTCGTGTCTCAGAAGTTCGCACCAAGGTACCACTTGACTCCCACAAGAGAAGACACGTTGTTGAGCATGTAGATGATCTCCGACGTGAAAACGAGGTTCGGCGTTGCCGTCTGAAATTACATCAGTACCATGTCAACGGAGAGCGAGCAGCCCGACGCACGGGGTTCGAGGTGTCTTCCTTGTCCTTCTCGAGTGCTTTCCCATCGGGGATGCTGTCTACGAGTGTGGCAAACTCCTGCGTGTTTCCTCCTACACGTACAGGTACTGTACCGCCTCGCTGTGCCAGCAGCGCCATCAAGTTCAAGAAGGGGACCTGTAGATATGACCTGTATTCGCGGGTTACGATCAGTCTATCTTAGCGTATAACAGATGAACGTACGCGTTGACTCCGACTAGGCAGAAGCTTAGCACGACCAGCTGGATATCCAAGAAAAAAACCATTTTACTCACTGACTTGTGTGGCAACACTCATTTCGATCGAGAATCCAAGGAACGTCCCATTCTGCTGTTTCGAGATACCTGGCACCTGCGCTGTAGTAGCCTGGAGGTTAAGCGTGAACTGGGTACTCGGAGCGGGTGAGGGTATCGCAGGAGCTTGCAAGACGACGCTGTTGAATGCCGGCATGTCCGCAAGCCACTGCGGGATACTTGAGTTGGTGGCGGACGCTGCAGACGCAGTGTCTGTGCCGACGGGTTGCTGCATGCCATTATTACCGTAGACAGTGACGGATCCATGGACCTGTGCTGCGTGCACCAGCACGCTGGCGATACCAGTGATCGCCCACGACAGAGGGGTCATGGGTAGGAATTAAAGAGTGACTTTCCGAGACGAGGAGGTGTTGAGGGGGACGAGAGTGACAGTGAGGGGGATGTAGTTGGGAGCGACGTACGTTGGAGACGAGCACGCAGTACACCGTGAAGCCGTCGAATACCCACGGATAGCCGGAACAGTGCTGCGCTGTTGCGATTCGTCGCTTGCCTGCCACTCTTCTCCCCTCCCGGTCAGGTCTACACCTGCCCAAAATAACTCACTTCAAGGACAGCTGGCGCTTATCTGTAGTATTATAAGGCTATTATTAGCTTGCTTACTCGGCATTCATGCCGATCTAGACCAAAGTAAGAAACTGTTTGTGATAATTTTTATCTGATCAGTTACGATCGTTTACTGCGCAGCAGGCAAAAATCACGTACCGTTCTGCAGGATAATCAGTGCAGTTTCTCGTCGGCATGGCCAGGCACATGTCGCAGAATCTGCTATAGCCGCATGCAGAGTAAAGAATCGGTAGTAACATACCATTGTGGCGGAAAGCGGAGACAATTTCATGGGAAGGTATGTGGCGGGCTTCCACCGATGTCGGGTGGCAAGTCAAGGCAATGCATGGAACGTGTTTGTCATTAGATTTGTGGGAATCTCGGCATTGAAAGGTATTCACATCAGTGGCAACGAGCAAAGACAAAGCATCGGAGTATGCCCCGAGATATGCGCCGAAATATGGTGGCGCTCTGAGCGAACGGTAGTACTGGTGCCACGACGGTTTTGTGAACAGGCTTGAAGGGGACGCTCGTTCAAAGCGCGTTATAAGTCGGCTACCGTTGAACGTTGATCAAGAACGAGACTGCACGGATCGTTGAAATGTCGTTTGAACCTCATTCGGTGACTGAACAGTACGGCGTTAACCTCTATGGCAAGGAACGATTAGCATTGAAGCAACGCTGGGATAGCAATGACTTTGAACGGACGTACAGCGGTAACTTGATAAGAACAAAATCTCAGAACACTTGCGACGTACCTTCCATGCCATGTAGCAGAGTACACGTCCACAAAATCACTCATGAGCACGGAAGCTTAGGGTGACACGAAGCTCCGTGATATTTGAACGAATGCAGCAATAGCCCGAGTACTTATTGCCAAAGCCTCGCCATCGTAAGAAGACGCACTGAATTCACTGGCCACATCACCGCCCGCCTTTGACGTTCGTCTATGGAGTTGAAATAATGAGCTGGTAACCAACATAATGTACACGGGACATACTTACAATAATTAAGCAACAGTACGAATGCTCAAGAAGCGCTACAGAAAGCAAACATCTTCAGGTTTCCAAGGGCAATTGCATAGAAAGTGAGCGACAACATAGACCGACCGCATAGCCGCGGCTTACTACTGCTGCAGTATGAAGTCACCAGCCAACGCAATCTGCGTCAAGCTATCGTCCATAAGCAGGTCGTCTAACATGAGACTAGTCTCAGAAGTCCGACACTCTTCCCTTGAAGCTCCAGTCTCCGTCCCCTTCGATCCACTTCTTGACAGGCTCGATCTTCGGACCACCAGTCTCACCCGTAGCTGGGTTCACTTCGCCCACGAACTCGGGTTGGACGGGAGCTCGGGCATCCGGATGCATAGCTAAGTCAGCTTCAGCTAATGCACGATTCGAAGAAGCTTGTGAGAGAGGGGCTTGTGCTTTGCGCACGAGGTCCTCGAACTCCCGTTGTGCTTCTCGAGGAAGTGGAGGAGGTGACGGTCGGTTGAGAGGGTTTCTTGAGTCCGCGGAGGACATGTTCCGCTTCACCACGAGAGGTGCTAACTTGCACACGCCATTGCTGCTCTGTCGTGCAAACGAGCATCGGGCGGTGTTGATGAGAGTGGCGGCCGTCATGTCCTTCAAACAATTCCAACCATAATCAGCTAGACAATTGGGGTGACACTCATCAAACACACCTGGGCTGGCTGTAAAGGTTAGACAGGAAAGTGATGTTTCAGAATCAGATGTCAGCGAGGTGGAGGACGGAAGGAAAGACGAGCTGGACTCGGGAGGCGCATTTTCCCGCCTTGACGCACACGTGATGCGACAATAAGCGCATCAATCCCCGAAATGGAAAGTCGTCGGTCATCGATCGCACTCGCCAGGAGTCTCGTCGCCGTCGAGAGGTGCGCGCACATCCCGCCGACTTCAGGTGCTATATCAATCGCCTCGAGTGCGTACATCTTTCAGACCCTTTCAAGTATTGAAGCAGTGTAGCAGGCTGATTGATCATGGTTGCCATGTTCGGCTAGTTCCGATTACGGATTGTAGACAGTGGCCTCAAACAAGGGCCTCCTTTCGTTTCGTCGTCGACAACCACGACGACCACCTTCAACACCCACAAGCGGGACACAACGCACAGCGCAGGGCCACCGACTCACGACGTCGCTCAGCAAGTCTGATACGACACATTCCACATACACACGGCCAAGCACCCTCAAACATCTGCTTTGTATCCGAACCTGATCTCGCTAAAGTCTCTTCGCCATGGCCTTCAATCAAGTGTCGGCAGCGTCTTTGACACCTTCTAGACCGGCACCTGCAGCCCCTAACCGCGACGTACAGAACGTACTTGCCCAGTCCGGCTACACGTCCTTCTCCGTTGGTCCCTCATCACCCGCCAGCTCGTCCTACTCCTCATACACAGGCGTCGGCGGGTCGCCAGATAGGGCCTCAGAGAATATGTCTGCCTCGAACATTGTACGTTGCGGCGTGGTCAGCATCAAGGAGGATGGTCTGGTTAGCTGGCTGTGGCGGCCTAAATGGCTGGTGTTGAAGGAGCAGACGTTGTCAATACACAAGAGCGAGGTGTGTCCACGGTTTTCTTTCATTTCCAGGTTTCCCGCATTCTTGAAGGCGACTTGGTCCAATCAATCATGGACATGATGATGCTTCGCACGGAGATCGAGGTTCGGACAGGACCATAGCTGGGTTTGTTCCTGTGCACCGTCCCGCGGTGCGACGGCGGGGTTAGACTCGCTGGTATTTGTCTGATCCACGCTGAGCGAACTCGACACCGTCGCGAACGTCTTTCCCTTCTTCGCGAGCAGTCGCCCTTCTTTCACGGGACAATGCCACACATGCGACCTGAACTAACCTCAATGCTAGAACTCTACACAGCCACAGAACATTGTCAATCTCGGCGATATTGCGAACATCGAACGTACAGATCTCAAGCCATATTGCCTCTTACTCGAAACGAAAGATAAACGCATGTTCTTCTCCCTGAAGAGCGACGAAGAACTTTATGGGTGGCAAGATGACATTTACTCGCGCAGCCCTCTGATGGGCGTGAGCAACCCTACGAACTTCCAGCACAAGGTACACGTTGGATTTGATCCCGTCTCCGGTGCTTTCACGGTAAGTATATCGCTTCTGCGCTACCTGCCCCTCTGAACCCGGCAGCCAGGGTCTCCCAGATGCATGGAGCAAGCTATTGACAAAGTCAGCAATCACTCGTGAAGACTATGCCAGAGATCCACAGGCCGTATTAGACGTGCTGGAATTCTACACTGACCACCAGAAGCGCGAGATGGAAGAGATAGGATTCGGGGGAGTGAGCACCCGCGGTGCCTCGACGATCACGGCTGGTAGCTCTACTCTTGCTGGCTCTCAATACGGCGGAAGCCAGACAACGCTGTCCCCGTATCCGGATTCCAGTACACCTCGTTTCGGCGCTGGTACCGGCCTGGGTGGCGCCAGTGCAACGGGCAAAACCTCCCTCGACCGGCCGTCCGTCAAGAGACAAGATTCTGCCCCTGCCGGATTGAATGGTGAGAATGGCACCCAACTGTCGTCGAGTGCTGCTCTCGCTCGTGCAGCTGAGCTCGTCAACGGCTCGCACGCCCAATACGCGAACACTATCTCTTCAGCTGGTCAGAACGGCCGTCCGGGTCTCGGTCAACTAGGCCCTGGTTCTCTGCAGGCGTCCCGACCTGCACCTCCGAGACCACTCCTCACCGCCAACAGACCAGCACCTGCTGCGCCCAATGGCTCGAAGCCTCCACTTCCCGACCATACGCCGAGCTCTGCTGATTTGCGTCAGCGAGCGAAGGCACAAGGCCCACCAACTGAGACGCAAACCGCAAAGCCACCTGGCCTCGATACTCCCTTACGCAAGGACTCCCTCAACACAGATAAGGCCCTCCCTCAAGGACCTCGTCCAAACATCGTCCCCGCTAAGTCTGCGCCTGCGAATACCCTGCCCGCCACGCAACCCGCTAACGGGCCTGCTGGTGCCACCGCCGGACCACCACCTGTGAAGCCTCTGCAGCCGAAGAAGCCTATTCCTACAAATGCCCCTCCGGCACCGCCGACGGTGCAGGTTACTGCTGAGAAGGAGGAGGGCGGAGGTGTTGCTGCTGCCGCGGCTGCTCTTGAGAAGCCGAAGGTGCATGAGAAGAGGATCAGCACGATGACGGAGGGGCAGATTATGGATAAGCTGAGGAGTGTCGTTAGCCAGGACGATCCTAAGCAGCTGTACAGCAAGATTCGGAAGGTCGGCCAGGGGTGAGTGGTTCCAGTTCATCATGTTGAAGGCAGCGAAGTTGAGGTTTGTGTCAGTGCTTCCGGTCATGTCTATGTCGCGAAGATCCTTGCGACCGGTAAGAAAGTCGCAATCAAGGAGATGGACTTGTCGAACCAACCCCGAAAGGAGCTGATCGTCAACGAGATCTTGGTGATGAAGGAGTCGCAACACCCCAACATCGTCAACTTCCTAGAGTCTTACCTGGTTCGCAATAACGAGCTCTGGGTGGTCATGGAGTACATGGAGGGAGGTGCACTGACTGATATCATCGAGAATAACACGCTCGAGGAGGATCAGATCTCCAGCATCTGTCTTGAGGTATGTGTTGAGGACGACCTGCGTAGATGGAGTTGCTGATTATATGCTGGTATAGACTTGCAAGGGTCTCGGACATCTGCATAGCCAGTCTATCATTCACCGTGATATCAAGTCCGACAACGTCCTTCTCGATGCGCAGGGCCACGTCAAGATTAGTACGTGCTCACTCGACTGAGCTCCAGAACAAAAAAATGCTGATGTATCGATGTAGCCGATTTCGGTTTCTGCGCGAAGCTCACTGACCAAAAGTCCAAGCGAGCGACGATGGTGGGTACGCCCTACTGGATGGCCCCAGAAGTCGTCAAGCAAAAGGAATACGGTGCTAAAGTCGACATCTGGTCTCTCGGCATCATGGCGATCGAGATGATCGAGAACGAACCGCCCTACCTCGATGAGGAGCCTCTGAAGGCTCTTTACCTTATCGCGACGAACGGGACGCCGACGCTGAAGAAGCCGGAGGCGTTGAGTAGGGAGCTGAAGGGCTTCTTGAGCGTGTGTTTGTGTGTGGATGTTAAGAGCCGAGCGACGGCTGCTGAGCTTCTTGAGGTACGCACGCATCCTCTGTGTGCTGGCTTTCGTTTTCCTGTCTAATTCTTCTCCTTGATTAGCATGACTTCCTCAAGAAGGCCTGCGCATTGTCTGGACTTGCGCCGCTCCTGCGTTTCAGGAACAAGCAAGCCTCATGATGACATTATTCTCTACGATCCCACACTGCCCCCATCTGACCCCTCGTATAGTTACCCCTCGATACAACTCTCCATTTTCTGTACATTCTTGTCGACGACTTGTCACGCTGTCCATCACTATCTATGTTTCTTTGTCTCCTCTTATCGTTACCCTTTCCTCTTGTGGTGCGCAGCGTGGTACATTTTCTTCCTTTCTCCTCTCACCTCCTCTGTTCTCATCCGTAGTACTTTGTCCTGCCCCCATAGGGTTCCAATTGGAAGAATTTTAATGTACTCGATATGAATTTGCTAGAAAACACATAACTCGGATTCCCTTTCTTTCTCAATCAAGGACCGGATACAGTATTGTACATAGGTGGTGCGCATATACAAGTGAGAACGGAACGTCTAGTGGAAGGCATAGAAGACCAGAAAGGAATGAACATAGGACTAAGCAGGCATCAGCAATACGCGTAGGAAAACCACGGCTCCTGGGGTAAGTTACAGTATGACACATAGTGCAAGACATGAGTACACAAGCGAAGCCTGGCTGAGAATAAGCTGAAAGGTCATAGGTGGTACTAGTAGAAGCTTGAGTAATGAGGCGGGTCAGTCCAGTCAGTATCCGTTGAGAGCGAGCGTGCGGTAAAGGGCGTTGGCCTCTTCGATCCATGAGTTGCGTAATGTGAAGTGCTTCATCTCGGCGGTATCAGCGTCGGAACTGAGGTCGACGATCTTGTGATTGGCAAGGGATATGAAGAAGCGACATAACTGCAAAGAAGGAATGACGGAAGTTAGAAGACATATCTTTAATCATACGGTGAGGCTTCTAAAGGAAATTGAGAAGTTGACACACGTTCTGTACGCCCTTGGTAAACCGGTCGTCGCTGATCCGTCCTGCACGTTCATCTTCTTCCGCGGTATCCAGCCATGCGATGCTTTCGTGGATGAACCAGCCCAGAACTTCACTCCTCATAATGTCTGCGACAGTCGTCTTGCCTCCCGTGGTATAATCCGTCACAGAGGTCGTATCACGCAGGAGTCGGCCCAAGACATCGTATGTCGGCAACGTCGGCGCCAGATGTCGGAGCACATCAAGGTAGGTATCGATGACCGGTTGCGAGAGCAGCGAGACAAGAGTGGGATGCGCCAGAGTCGGGTTGTTAGCGATCAGCTGAGGTAAATCTTGGGAAGTCAAGATCGGTGTGGACGTCAACTGGGGTATCAGTGGGCCGAGTACCTGGATTTCATGGAGGTGTCAAGCGCGAGACAAGACGTCGATGGAGATGAGAACGCTTACACGCTGTTCAGACAGAGTTAAGACACGATCGCGCGCGGCTAGGAGCAGTGTCATGCCCTGAGATAGCTTTTCGGTTTCTCTGTCCCACGCCGCATTGGCGGCAGAACTCGCTGACGTCTGTTGGGTATCATCGGCGAAGCTAAGGGACAGTGTGAGATCTCGAGGGTGCTATATGCTATATAGACTTGACAGAACGTACGGGTCAAACTTGGCCTGCCCAATCTCTCCTCCTTCCTCCTTCAGTGTTAGCCTCGAGGCGCGCAGATTAGGTGGCACAGGAGATCGAGCGAGATTGCTAGGGCTGAACGGGCCGATCTATGGGGTGTGGTATTTAGCGTGAAGTTTCAACCAGACTATCAGGGCACTCACGTCACCGCCGTCTCCCCGTAGAATCTTCCACAGCACCCAGACTAGCTGCTCGTTCTGTGCGATCCCGTCGTCGGGCGCGGTCTTGATGGCGAACTCTCGCTCCTTGGCGAACACGAGTGCCAGCGCGGACTGAAATGGGTTCATAGATATCGGATGGGGAGCGTAGAGCGCATATAAGATGTATGACGCCAGGATACGCTGTGCGAGCTGTGTGATGCGGTACGAAGGTCAACCAAGGCGCGATGAGCTCGATACTGGAAACGTACCTCTGCAGATGAGTCCAGGAGCGGTAGTAGCACATCAAGAGCCAACTGGAACCTCGAGGTCGACGGAACCATTTGGTTGTATGATTGTGCTGCTGCAGAACAGGGCAAGTTGAGACCTTTCGTCAGGAGATGGGCTATGGAAGACCGCAGCTGGTCAAAGGCGTTGACGGGCTTCATTGCCATCGGTTGCTGGTAATAAGTTGCGGTCTGCATAGTTCTTAAAGCATTCGTTAAACTGTTTGGTTAGAAAGTTAGCGCATAGCGTGGATGGGTCGAAGTTAAGTGGAGAGGTTGAGATCTGGTCAGGACGAAGTTCCGTCGGAGGATGTGTACCGAGTGTTATTTGAAGTTGTTACTTACCAGATCAATAATGTTTCTGATGGGGTCTAAGGAATGTTAGAGTCGTGATGAACGGGCTGTTATCAAAACCTTATCCGACCTTAGGGCGTTTGCTTATCACTTTCAATTTGTTTCTTTACCGGCTACTTGTTACTTGTCCCGACCATTGAACGACCTGAAGGCTGAGGGCAAGCTTCAAGGATCGCACAACGTTATCATAAATTCAACATTGCTCTCCTATACTCTCGACCAAGAAGATGTTCCGAATGGCAAACTCACCACCGTCCATACCAGATTGTTATCCATCTTATACGTTTCTCCCAGTCGCCGCTCACCTTGATACGTCACATATTACCGCACGAAATCGTAGAACACCCACATCCAAGTATTAACAGCAGTACGTTGGCCACTGTTGCCTTTAGTTTTACCACTTTTACGCCACGAGTTGCCTTCAACATGCCATCAATTCCCAAGTAAGCTCCTCGACATCCATCCTCTACACCTCCATCCACCACGAGCTCTCGCTTAACTCCCACGCACTCATATTTATGTAACCAGTGCGGACCACTTTGTCTTATCACACTCGCCAAGGAGCCAGCGGGCGGCGTTCTTGCCCTGGCAATTCATGATCAAGAACGGACACCGTGGTACGACTTCGCCCGATGCCCAAATCCAGTATAGCACTGATCCAATAAATAGCCGTAACTGCCACGAAAGCAAGACTTTGCAATTGCGGACTCCCCACCATCGCCGCAACTGACTCTCCTTCCGCCAACGTCCGTCACACGAAGTCATCTGGTAAAGTCTACTATTATCTGATAAGATTTCATTATTGATCTAATCTATGCAAATGACGGTGCCATTAGTACCGCAGACTGCAAGCAATGGATTCAGTACTCAAGCTCACACACGACTCGGAGCTCTGGTTCCCAGACGGAAGCATCGTGCTGCTAGCAGAACAGATCCTGTTTCGCGTGTATGCCGGTATCCTGTCCCGGGCCTCACCGATATTCAGGGATATGTTCGCTATAGGACACGTCCAGACGCTTGACGCCGAGGAAACGTACCAGGGATGTCCGTTGGTGGTCATGCATGGTGACAGTGCTTCTGATGTGCGTGCGTTCCTGGCGGCGTTGCATGATCCTAGGTAATTCGCTCCTTGTACTTTTAACTGCTTGGAGCTCACTGTTCGCGTAGGTCTTTCCACATCAAGTCGCCTCAGCTGACGGACATACCGCATATCGTATCGGTGCTTAGGATCAGCACAAAGTACGATGCGATTCATCTTCGTCAGCAGGCTATTGAGGCTCTGCAAACGTGGTACGCGGACAACCTCTTTGGCTACCAACAAGGTCTCGAAGCCCTCCGATCATGGTCCGCCATCGATCCTTCCGAATCACCCTCGCCTCCATCGTCTCCCTCAGTCCCTGCAATCGCGCGCAAAGACTTCATCTACAACCTACTCGTCGCCAACGTCGCCATCGAATCGTCCGCAACCATCCTCCTCCCCTCCGCACTACTCCACTGCTGCGCCTCAGCCCAAGACTTCCGCGTCCTCTACGACGGCATCACCCATTCCGACGACCACCACTACTCGTTACACCCCGAAGCCAAACGCGCAGTGTTCATCGGCCGACCGGTACTCGAGAACACGGCTCTCACGCGCAAGATGGTGCGGAACTTCCAGAGCACGCAGGCGTGCAAGTCGCCTGGTATATGCGGCGACTTTTGTCGGGTTATCGCTGGGAAGCATGAGACGCGAGGGAGTCTGTTCTTGGATCCGTTCTTTCCGTTTTTCAAGCTGAATCGCAGGTTGCTTAATAAGGACACTTGCGAGTCGTGTAGGACTAGCTGGGAGGAAGATAATAGGAGAGAGATAGAGGCGTTGTGGGAGGATTTGCCTTCGATATTTGACCTTCCTCCGTGGCGTATTCTTAGATTGGGCGTTGGCGAGGATCGCGATGTGGTAGAGACTGCAGCCCTGCCTGTCCCTAAAATACCAGAGCTGGCTCTGGCATTGTAGGCTGAGATGTTGAGTAGACTTGGAGGACCGTTGCTTTATTTTTTGGGTATGACGTAGACACTAGAGCGTAACTTACTGGCCACGAATCTATTACCTTAACCGGAATCTCACTCAACGCCCGGCAACCGCCGTCTGACGAGATGATCTCGCATGCTTAATTATCTCCTGCCACCAACTCGACTTCCTGCTGCTCCCATATATCGTCCAGTGCAACTATCGACGAACACGCACGACCTGAAGATACAACCTCTGCTTAATCTCTGCTCGTGATCTGGTGTCTCGTTTTTCGACGGCGCGTATCGCTGGTCTGGGTGGCTCTCTCACCCTCGCATTGACCGTACTTCATCGCTCAAGCTCTTTGGATCGTGACGGTCTCTGACGATGACGGTTCCCAAAACACGGAGGACTCCCTCGAAGCCTTTGCCGTCTCGACTGCCTCAGGCAGCCCCTGCTGCTCCTGCTCCTGCACCGGCGCCGGCACCTGTGCCCTCGGTGCCGCCTTCCCCGTCCAAGGGCACGCCGAACGGGAAGAAGAAAAAGAAGAAGAAGGGGAAGGGAAAGAGTGTGGCTGTAGATGAGGAGGAGGATTATGACGAGGATATGCCCGACCTGGAGCCCATGCACACGATCCTGAACGGTCGCACGACGTCGCATACAGGCTTGTCTCCTGAGCTCGAGTCCGTGCATCTCTCGACCACGCGATCGCTATCTGCTGCACAACTCAACCCTGCAGAAGCAGCAGAGGCAGAGCTGCTTGCTACTGCAGACCATCTCGCGCGGAGCATGGAGCTCGACTCGGCGGACGGAGACATTAACAACGAGTACTGGGCGTCGTTCCCTCACAATTTGCGGACGTTTGTACGGAATACGTATTCACAGCTCAGCGCTCCTGGAACGGAACAAGACAAGACACGGGCGATGTATGCTATTGCTCAGCAGCTGCAGACAGGAGCGGGGCTGCCGCCGGGCACCGGTGGACTCAGTCTCACCGCCAGTGCGACAGTCAAGGGTGTCACACGCAGTGCAACAACTCGATACCCTCCAGGATCGTTCCCTACGTCTATGCAATTCGACCCTGCCATCTTTGCGGACCCAGGATTCGCGATAGCCATGGAGAAGGCTGCCGCGGCCAGTGGCTTCCACATACATCCCCCTTCCTCCGATCGCAACTCTGCGCAGTCCCCTTCGAACGTGGTGCTGCTCGACGAGTACGGCAGCGAAGACCAGGACTACCCTGAGGACGAGTACTACAGCGAAGACGAGCTGGACGACATGGAGGAGGATGAGATGCGTGCTACGGCGACGCAGTTCACGCTGCGGTACGAGGAGAGCGTCACTCCCGACGAGGACGACGGTGAGCTCCCCGCCGCGAACGGGCGCAAGAAGAACAAGAAGAAAAAGAAGAAGAGGGCCGCGACGAATAATGGCAATAATCCAAATTATAATGGCGAGACGCCGGCCGCAGCCCCGGCAACTCCGGCGGCTCCTGCGGGGAATCCGCCGAGCGCGCCGGCCTCAGTGGCCGCGGCTCCGGGCTCAAATCTTCCTGTTTCCGCCTCTCATACCCGTATGCCTGCGCCGCGCCCCCCGCCCGCCGCGAACCCGCCGCCATCGTCTCGCGCAGCGGGCAAACAGCCTATGAACTACAATGCACCCGCCCCCGCCGCCAATCCCCCGCCCCCAAGCCGCCGCGCAGCCTCCAAAGCACCCATCACGTCCCACGCGTACCAGCATAACCATGCCCATCACCACCCATCGCCTCCATCCTCCAACGCCTCGGCACCACACAAGCCCAGACCTCCAGCTAACGGCACTGCTCAGCCGCCACCAGCGAAAAATAGCAAGATTTGGAGCACCAGCACGACCGAGGAGAGAGAGCGGATCAAGGAGTTTTGGCTCGGTTTGGGCGAGGACGAGCGACGGAATCTCGTGAAAGTCGAGAAGGAGGCCGTCTTGCGCAAGATGAAGGAGCAGCAGAAGCATAGTTGCATGTGTGCGGTCTGTGGGCGTAAGCGGTCTGTGCTCTCCCTTCTTCTCTTGCACATTTTTGCCTGCCCGCTGACATCATCATTGTTCTATGTCCCCCGATCGCTCAATCTCTTTGACTGTCGCTCGTACGTCGCGAATCACACGACCGCCTCAAAAACGCAATCGCTGTCCGTCAACACTTGCACACGCACGCACGCGCAAATTGGGATGAAATAGGAATGCAATTGAGGAAGAGCTCGAGGTACTGTACGATGCTTATTACGAGGAGCTAGAACAGTACGCGAACTACCAGCAGCGATACATATCATCTGGAGGTACCCTTCCCCCTCCCGCAGGCCCGGGTCCGTTCCCTGGGAGCGTAGAGCTCGACAAGAACGGCGCCGTGATCGGGCCTCATACCATCGCGAATCCACCGCCCAGGGCTAAAAACGGCGTCGTGAATGGGCGGAAGGCTGTGAAGCAGCAGGCGGAGAGTGAGTTCGATGAGGATGACGCTGAGGAAGAGGAGTACGAGGAGGAGGAAGAGTATGAAGACGAGGAAGAGGAGGAGGAAGAAGAAGAAGAGGAAGAAGAGCCTGAGCAGGAGGAAGACGAGGAGGTCAAGCAGCCGCGAAGATCGGGCGTTCCGCGACGGAGGCCGGCCAATGGTAAGACTGCCACTCGTGATGGGTTGGTGAACTTTGGCAGTAATCTTGTCACAGGTGAGTTTCCTCTCGACATCTCTGGGAAGGCTATTGATGGGCTATATGCTGTAGGTGCTGGTAATATTCTGACAGTCGCGGACGATCTTCTCAAGAACGACGGTCAAAAGTTCTTAGAGATGATGGAGCAACTAGCGGAGCGCCGAATGCAACGAGAAGAAGAGGCTGCGGCTGATGTTGAGGAGGAGAGCGAAGAGGAGGAAGAGGAGGAGGGTGACGAGGAAGAAGAGGAGGAGGAGGAAGAGGAAGAAGAAGAGGACGAGGAGGAAGAGGTAAGTAGCTCTGTTGCTTGTCATACGGCCGAGCTCATCGGCTACAGGTCATGACCGAGGAGCAGAAGATGGAAGAGGGCAAGCGAATGTTCTCCATATTTGCTGCGAGGATGTTCGAGCAGCGGGTGTTGCAGGCGTATCGCGAGAAGGTCGCTCAGGAGCGTCAGCTCCAGCTTTTACGAGAACTTGAGGAGGAGGACAAGAACTCGAAAGAGCGAGAGGCCAAGAAGCAGACCCAGAACCAAAAGAAGAAGGATAAGAAACGGTAAGTGTGGATATGTTCGTCACTCTTCTTTACTTCAACTGTCCTATATAGCCTGCAAAAGCTTGCTAAGGAAGAGGAGAAGGCCGCCAAGGCTGCCGAAAAGGCCGCTGAGGAGGCTGCTCTGAAAGCCAAGCAAGCTGCCCAGGAGGAAGAGACTCGCAAGCGTCGGGAGGAGGAGCGTGCGAGGAGGGAGGCACAGCGTAAAGCTCAGGAGGAGGAGAAGCAGCGCAAGGAGGAGGAACGGCGCAAGCGTCTTGCTGAGGAGAAGGAGCGTGAGGCTGAGCGTGAGCGGAAACGTAAGGAGAAAGAGGAAAAGGTCAAGCAGGAACGTAAGGAGAGGGAAGAGCGTGAACGCAAGGCTCGTGAAGAGCGCGAGGCGAAGGCTGCTGCTGAACGAGCAGCGCGCCGGGAGCGAGAGCAGCAGGAGAAGGAGGAAAGAGAGAGGAAGTTGGCAAAGGAGCGCGAGGAGAAGGAGAAGGCTGAGAGGGAGAAAGCTGAGAAGGAGAAGGCTGAGAAAGAGCGGTTGGAGAAGGAGAAGGCTGAGAAGGAGAAACTCCTCGCTCAGCAGCGTGCAGCAGCCAAGGCAGCTCGCCCTCCCACCTCGCCCCGTAATGCCACCGCTTCCGGCTCGTCGTCGCGGACTGCCAGTAATTCGAGTACTTCGAAGAAGAATGGTAAGGCCACGGCAGTTCCTCCCCCTCCTCCTCAGATCGTTCCGCCAGTCAGACAAGTACCTCAACAACGACCCTCTCTGGTTACAAGTCCTCAGCCCCCGCACATCCCCGCCATGGTCACTCCGCAACTCGCATCTCATGTGCATACACCGATCACACCCTTGTTTTCTCCGAGCAATGGTATCGGTGCCCCTCCTGCACTGTCTCCTCGGGTCCAGTACATGCCTCCTGGTCCATTCGGGGGTAACTTCGTTCAAGGACCCTCTATGCCTCAGGGACCCCCGCCTCTCGCTCCGTCTGCCGTGCCAAGAAGCTTCGGTGCTGGCCCTCCGTTTGATCCTGTTTTTGGTCGTACTCTGGCACCACCTGCACCTATCGCCCCTCCGTCAAAGCCTGTACCAAACCCGCTTGCTTCACCGACGCAATTGGCTCCTGGACCTCCTGGCAGACGACCCTCCATGGCCGATCTCGGACCCATTGGAAGACCTTCTATCGCACCGATTGCGCCTATAGCTCCAATAGCGCGACCAGGAGGTGAACCTACCGGCTCTGGTTCTACCTCGCCGAGCCGTCGATCTCCTAGTCCTAAAGGTGTATTGGGTTCGAAAGCTTTGGCTGCAGATGACGATGAGATTGTCTCTGGACCTCCGCGCAGAACTGTTGCACCTGGTGGACTGGGCTGGGGACCGACAACAGCCAGTCCTCGTAGCAATGGTCCAGACATGCGTGCAGGTTGGGGTGCCGCCCCTGGGTTTTCTCCCCGGCCACCGGTGTGGAACGCGCCAGGGCCTGGTCCCGAATGGCATCCGTCTCCTCCGTTCTTTGGCAGTCCGTTTACTAGCCACAATCCTTCTCCTCCGCCTCACAGCGGCTCTTGAGCACACTTTTGACTCTTGCATCTGCATCCTTTTCATCGCTATATATCATCACTCGCACACCTGTTGTTATACTTGACCAGCACTGCACTGACGATCAATATATTAAAATAGTGAAATCGCTATCAGCGTGTCATGCAGCGTGTATTATTTTCTTCTGCTGACGGTGACGCATTCTTGTCCGCAAACATCATCATCACTCTGTGTGCTTTACTACTGTATTATCTGCTACGCTAAATGGACTCACGAAAGATATAGGCTATTGCTCCATCATACTGTCCCCAGGGCCCAAACCGCACTAGCGTCGAAGATCCTTACGGTAAGTTATGATAATGTGGGTTATCTCTCCGCCAACTTTACTGATAAGATGACAAGTTCTCTAGGTCGAAAATAACGCGCCGCTACTTATTGAGTCAACGGACCGCGTGTTATCTTCAAGCTGACTTCATTCTCAGCGTACTTATGCACGCGTTGCCGAGGTCGTTCATGCGGCATAACGTCGAACGCATCACGAGTGGTGCCCCGTGCAATGACTTTCGAACGCTTCTGCAGCTTCGACGAACGGTGACCATCACATGGATTATCGGACATAACAGATTGTGTTCACAGGATATATACCCCCCACGGTCGGCTTGTCTAGTTATGAGAACGACGACACCCCAAAAGGGAGCGCGATACTCACAAGATGCGCTGCCGCCCTTTTCTCGCATTAGTTTTCGCGACGGGTGTGTGGGGACAGACATGGTGAGTGCTCGACACAGTAATATGTATGTGATACTGACATATATTCTCACTGGCATCCGTCGGATCTGTTCATAGGTGTGGTAAAAACTACATGGCCTCGTCGCCTATAGTACCCCCGGGTGGACAGTTCCCGACTCCTGCTACATCGTCTGGACCTCTCGTCGCCTTTCGCTGCGCTCAGGCAATTCGTCCATACCTTCCTGAAGACGCTTCAAGCCCCGCGGCATTCATTGTCGATACACCATTAACCCAATTGGAGGTAGCCAACGCTCAGGCTATTGACTTACCGAGCCATGGGGCGTTGGGTCATCTCGCAGTTACAATCAGCGTCAACGGCCATGTTCTGGCAAAGCAGAATGTACCGCTAAATGCGAGCAAGGTCGAAGTGCCGTTCTCCCTCAGGAGCTTGAAGCCACAAACGAAGGCATTTGATGTTTCGTGTTCGGCGACGTATTCTGCTGTCAAGGGCAAAACACAGAAGTTTACAGCCACTTCGTCTTTGTCTTTCCTTCCCGATCCGCCGAAAGGGCGGTCGGTGACAAAAACCGACCTGCGTACTGGAGCGTTGTTGGCCAAACCCGCTACTGGAGAAGATGGTCCGTACGAGACGGTCTTTCCGATTGGGTACTACACGGACTTTAGCAGTTATATCGCTGCAAACCTGTCGATTCTCAATGAGTTGAAGGAGCAAGGGTAAGTAGTATATTGTCACGACCAATATTGGGTGGTATGATGCCGGTCAATTGATGCAGTTGTTTGGTGGCGCTGTAGTTTCACGGTGGTGAGTCTGCAATGTATCCTCTAGGGGATTGACACCCAACTGATCATATGAAGGTCCACCCTGTGCCAACCTTCGACAACCTCACTGCCCTCAATGCCGTGGTTGATCGCATGCAAGAAGTCGGACTGTACTTGATGTACGACATGCGATGGTCAGTGGGAACTCAGTCCATATGGGCTACTTTCTCTGAATAAACGTTTCCAGGACTTACATGAATGCCACAAATGTCACTGAAGAGGTTAATCGTATCAAGAACCGTCCGAATCTGCTGTTGTGGTGTGTCTCAGATTTTATTCTTTGGGACTTTATACCATAGATTGACTCTCGATAGGTACACGGGCGATGAGCCTGACGGTACATCAGGTCTGTTTAAGAATTTTAACTTGCCATCCACCGAAGATGCTTAACATTCACTAGACCCCTTGGACGCCACCTCAAATGCCTACGATCTCATCTACTCGCTCGACGGCTACCACCCGGTCTCTCTAGTGCTGTAAGCTGAAAAACGACTGAAAGCGTTATTTTTTAGCTCACACGCTGTTCACAGGAACTGTGAGAACTTCCATTGGCCCGAATACACCTCAGGAGCAGATATCGTCATGCAGGACACGTATATGATAGGCAACAACGTGACATTTTCCAACCAGTGGGGGTGTGTGCACTATCTCCAATCGTGTGGTTTTCACTAATGAGGAATGCAGAACCGTTTGCACGCCTGACTATGGTGACTGCGGTTGCGATAACTGTAAAGGAGAGTTTGAAGATATTAGTACTCGTATGGATGAGTTTGCGGACCGCCTTTGGGTGGAAGGCTGGGACAGGACGAAAGCTGTGTGGACCGTACCACAAGCCTTTGGCGATAGCAGGTGTGTCGACTTTGCTTCCCTATCTTGTATCGATCTCTCATGCCCCCGCAGTTACTGGACTCGTAGGCCAACTGGCAAGGAGTACGTTGTCCAAGCCGTCTTGGGAATCAACCACGGCGGACTAGGAGTCGTAGCTTGGAATGATCCTACCACAGCAGACATCAAGGCTTCCTCCTCTTTGCTCGCCAAGGCCCTCCCTACCATGAAGGAGTTCATCCTCAACCCTGCAGCTACCTTCTCGCATGTCAAAGCCGATCGGGTGGACGTTGGTTTGTGGACAGTGGGGAAGCAAACGCTGTTGCTGGCGACAAACTTGAACTATGCGCAAGCGAACTTCAGCTTGGTTGGTGTGCATGCTGGGAAGAGTGTGAAGCAGGTGTTTGATAGTGGAGCGTCGGTAAGCGGGAGGGAGATCGTGTTCGAGTCGGTTGGTACGGGTGCGTTCATTCTTGGATAGTTTGCTCGAACTAGTGTGCTATACTTCAATGACATGTCTACTCTGGAGAGGCTGATACATACAACCTATGCAAGCAATCAATTTAAGTTAGTGAATTGATTACTTCATACCGATAGTAGTCTTTTGTATCACGATAACAAAGTTCACTTATCGAAGTCATTAGTACGAGTCTGGTATTATTACAGGCGCATCAATTGTCTGCCCTAAATCTGTGCCTTTTTGGGGAATTTTTGGCGATGCGTCGTTCGACCACGACGACCAGTTACCTGCAATTCGTTATTGGCTGTAGCATGATGATTCTTGCGTGCAAAATTTCCTAGCAAGCAGGCACCGCATGGAGTGGAGGAACGGGGTGGCAGAAGACGCATCAAAGACGTGGCAGAATATGGTGAGTTCCTCGTTTTCGAGACCGTCTGAACGTTGTCTGTGGGGCTCTCTGGGCCCACTTCTAGATGATGAGACTATTAATTTCAGTTATCCCTGTCTTAACATCCATGTCGAGACCAATCTGTTACTCTGATTTTGGCTTCTGGAGCCTTCATTCTCCTATACACTTCATACCCTGTACGGATGCAATGATTGACGCGTCTCTATTTGTCTGTAGGGTTCTTTTCCAAGTACGGTCCCACAATGCGTGGTCGTGGAGGGTCTAAAACCGACAAACTCCTGTCGCCAAACCGCGATTGACGGAGTGGCATCGGTTCAGGTGAGTCGTGAGTATACACCTATTACATACAACCCTCTTCGCTGTACATTATCCCACTTCGGTGGACCCCTGGTCTACCTTCATAATGGATCTTTGCTCGTAACACATCTCCTCGTTTGACGTTAACGTTATAACGCTCCAAGGCGTAAAGTTATAACCCATCCATCTTCCTTCTGATTTCGCCTGAGCACGCTAACCTCCCACGAAGCCTTGCTCCATCTTCCTTACTCCGCCACTCAACAAAACGCGTGAACTACCCCATCCGTACCGCGCGATGGAGTGGCTCAGTCATGCGCGGCAAGATGCGTTCTTATTCTCCTCACACTGTGCCAATCTCCGAGGAAGTTTTAGCACGTCACGGAACACGAGGCCAGGTCATCCGCCCGCTCGTCTCTTCCTCTTATCTCAATTAAACGGCCGAGATGCGTTGGAGAAAGGACTCAGGAGGGGTGGCACACGGTGCGGTTTGGCAGATTCAACGGCCGACCACACAGTCGATGGAAACCCAAGCCACAAACGTGTCCCATGAGGCCTTGTAGCGAGCGATCAACACTGCATTTTCTCGGAGTTCCTCCTCCAGAACGCAGGAGCCAAAAGCCCTTTGCCCAACTCACTGCCTGCGGCAACCTATTGCGATACCGCGGGACGGAAAGGCTATTTCCTGCCGAATCTGTGATTCGGATTCGCCCTGAACTTGTCCTTTGTTGTGAGCACAATCGGACGACGGACGCATCCACGGCTTCCCGGGTGGCATCTCTGAAAATCATAATCAAGGTCACCAACATGCAAACGGCGATGCGGCGGCGACTTGCCTTTGTGAGGTATCTGTTGTGCAGTGCCGGGAGAGCAGGTGCGATGCTACGCCCATTGAAACGACGACAATGAAACACCGAGCTGGCCTTGTCTTGTTGTTCAAGTCAGCAAGTCGATGCATTGTACATATGACACTCACGCACGGGGTGGGAGGAGAGGGAGAAGAAAATGCACAGCGGAAAACGTATGCCGCAGACGAGCTCTATTTATGTAAAAACCAAATTCGTATGAATACAATGGATTGTGCCAACGACGATGGGACGCAGAAGACTTTAAATATCTAAACTACTATGTACTAGCTACCTACAGACAATCGAGGAGATATCGACAATTTTGGGGCTTGATTAGCGAAGCCCTTCGCTATGCTACTCATGATACACCGGTTTGACGTTGTGATCAGCGGGAAAAAAGGAGGAGAGAGAGGTAAGAAGAGAGAATAACTATGTAAAACAGGTCAAAGGGCGCAAAGTGTATGAGAAAAGCGGAGGAGAACCTATGGATATATGACAGCACAGAACGATTGCTGAGTGAGGAGGAAGGCGGGAAAGTATGAAGAATGCGATGAGTGTGATGGATGGAGCAACACGATGACGCCTGCGAGCGACGACAATGAAACGATGAGGGGTGAAGGTGGAGGACGGTCTACCGTCTAAACGATACATCAAACACAAAACCCAGAAAAGACTACGCGGTGGATCGTCCGTGACCAGTCAGTCCGTATGGGGGAGAAGGAGTAGGAAAAGACATAAGTGCTTAACGGTCGTGAAGGGTGGGAAGAGGGTCATACGCGTTTAGTAGGCTTGCATGGCGGTGTCGTTCGTGGAGAAGTCATAGGCGGTACCCCAATCCTGTGGGACCATGGGCGGATGAGACGAGTCGAGCGATCCTTTCTCCTCAGGCGGGACCATGGGCGGGTGGAGGTAGGTGTTGAAAAGCGCATCGGTCTCGTCGTTGTGCATACTGTGGAGGTAGTCCATAGGCGATTCGTCAGGAGGTAGCATAGGAGGGTGGATGAACTGCGGGGAGCTATCCGGAGGGAGCATAGGTGGGTGCCAGAACGACGCGTTCGTAGGGCCGCGATACAAGCCGTAGGCAGAATACGAGAAGGGGAACTCCAGAGACCGCTGCGAGCTGGAAGCCGATGAGAACGAGGAGTCAGTATACGAGCCATACGACGACGTCGACGAGGGTGGCTCGGAAGACGAGGCACTGCTCATCCGTCGTCGCTTCGGGCTACGAGTGTCCGAAGTGTCCTCGCCGGGGTACGCAAGGGCGTTGCTCATCAGGTAATCCGGGTGGTAAGGCCCAGGGAAGGAGGTACCGTAACTGAACTGCATAAAGGCATTCTCTCCGTTATCCACCTGCTGCTGAGCCGCTCCGAGAGCAGACATGAGCTCGGACTGGGTCTGGCTATATGAGTCGTCCGTCGAGGAGTTGGGCGCAAGCGTCGGCGTGCCGTTCTCAGGCGACGCACGGCGACTCGCTCCTGGAGACGCAGAGGGTGTTTCAGACGAGGTGCCACTGGCACGACGAGCATCATGGCGAGCCCTCTTGCGGATCACGTCCGACTTCATAGAGATGGGCCGTGCGGAGCCGTGAAGCTTGTAGCTACAGTCGAAAATAGTTAGCGCTGAATACACACGAAACACTAGTGATTGACTTACTAGAGACCGCATGCATTGCACACCGTCTTGCCCTCGTCGTCCTTGCGCCAGAGAGGAGTCGCGGTCGTATGGCAGTTGTAGCACTGGGCCACGACTTCCTGCGACTCCTGACGAGGAGCCGTCTGCGTGCGGCCCTCACCGTGGCTGTTACGCATGCTCTTGGGGCGAGGACGTTTATGCTGCAAGAAACTCAGTATTGTGAATAACGGAACAACGGAATACGACATACCAATTTGCAATACAGGCCACATGCGTTGCAGTTCAGCTCGTCGTTGAGCCCGCGGCGCCACAAAGGCGTGTGGGTGGCACCACAGTTTGAGCACTCGGCCTTGACTCCGCCCGGAGCAGAGTTATTCGTGGTGGACTGCTGACCGTTCACAGGCGTCGCGCTGGGACCAGACGACCGGGTACTCGCTGACTGAGTACGGAGATGAAGCGAAGGTCGCTTGCCGGTAGTGGTCGTGGGCGTAGCACTGGGCGCGGGATTGGGACCGAGGCGGGAAGGTGTGATGGTGCGGGGAACGATGTCCTCGACTTGCGAAAGCTGAGGATGCGTGCGGAGGGCAGAAGATGAGTTGAGCATGTTCTCGTCCTGGAGCTTCATTTCGACGTCGTCGGACGCGCCGTAGCCGTCGGAAGCCCGAGATTCCGTGGAGTTGAAGCCAGCAGACCAACCGCCAGGGCTGTCTGCGTTGAGGAGTTCGTCAAGAGGGAGTTCGATGGTGGGACGGGGAATAGCTAGTCCGTCGTTTGCATTTGCGTTGGCGCCTTCACCGTAGGTCATGACATTCGTGAGAGTTGGTGTGGGGTTGAGGAGAGCAGATGGACCGAAGTCGGTAGAGAAAAGCGTGGGGAAGCGGAGAGCGACAGAGGCATAAGGGTCGTCAGCAGAGGTGGTTGAGTGTGCATCAGAATTCGAAGGTTGTTGCTTGCGGCCGCGAGCGGTAAGCGGTTGCTCGTCGGCTGTCGTTGATGAGCGAGTAACAGGCCGCCCTCGCTTTCCGTTGTCCTTGAACTCAGCAGAGGGCTTGAGGTCGGGCTTTTGGCAAGGAGTCGAGGTAAATGGCGTCAAGGGTTGGTCGACGCTGAACGTAAATTGCATGCGGTTAAGCAAGCCGTCACGGTGCGCCTCGCGTTCGCGCTCCTTCTCGAGTGCGCGTTGTTGGATAATATCCGTCGAATGGTTGCGCTTGAAGCCGGGAGCCTGCAGTTCCTCGATGCTCCTGTAGCGCATTGTTAGTTGGCTGCGGCGAAAAATAGAATGACGCCGGCAGTCCCCGCGCGAGCAGTGGCAGTGGCAATAACAAAGCGGCCACGACGACTCACCTTCCTTTCTCCTTGTCCAACTTATCCCCCATAGTCTTCGAGAGCTTGCGGAATTCTCTCTTCGACTTGGCGTTGTCGGTATCCACCATAAGGTTCTGGAGGTGCCATAGGCGCCAGCTTAGGTTCTCGAGTCGCTGACCCTGCTCGAGAAAGCCGGCGACCTTCGTGCATACCTATTGCACGCGGTTGGTTCGGAGGGTTACAGGCGAGTGTATGATACACATATACGTACCTTCCAAGTCTTGGTTAGTGAATCAACATCGCTCAAGTTGCTGAAGGGGACGAAGGACTTGTTCCCCTGTGCGTCGCGTAAATGTGAGTATTAATCAAGCCGACGAATAGATAAACCAACTTTGAACTTGAGATTGAGGATAGAGGGCATTTACTAGGAGACGTTCGTAGACAGGAAAGACGAGCAGGAGGCCGACGAGATGGAGGTGCAGAGTTAAGTACGACAAATCCCTGACGCCCGTGGGTAACCAGACCAATTAGGAAATTTTTCAAGATCCGTCGGTTTAATTCCAAGATTCAAGCACGACAAATATTAATCCCGACTTTGATGACCGACTGCAGACTCATTTACCCCAAGATATGAGGGCTGCTACGAAACGTCTCGGACGACCTTGCAAGTAAGCTATGGCAATTTATGCACGCTCAGAAAAGGGGGTCCCCAGCTGACCGACGGTGGCTGGTAAGCGATGTGGGATACAGAAGTCGTCTATCATAGAATTAGAACGGTATGAATCACACTGTTGATTGAGGTCATACTAGCTCTATCAAGAGTCCCAGGGGGCCGTCGTGCAGCCGCCTACGCAGCAAACGCTGAGATGCCTCAAGCCTTTCGGGGGTAAGGAGCAGCTGATCTTATTCCCATTCCTTTCAGAAGAACCGCTCTCGTAGATGTTCTTCGCATACCCAGCATCCAACGTCCTCCTCCTCCCCTCTCTGCCCTGCCTCGCCTCCAGCTTGTCCTATCTCTCTCCTCCTCCTCAAGGTCCGATCCGAAACACCGTTTGCGTTGATCACTTTAGTCTCCTTCGCTCAGGCCGCGGTCCGCTGTACCTCGGTGCGTCTGTGCCTAAGAAACATACCGCACCACACACGTGGATGCTGGAAATTAACAGCTCGTAGCATGCGGCTGGTATTCCCAATATCGCGGGTGGCAAGGTACACTTCATTGGGAACCGCCGAACTTCCACCCGGGCGTCCTAGTATAGGGCTATGCCCATTTCAGATTGATAGAAGCCTCGGCTTGGCAAGCTTGCAACTGTGTCGACATATATACTATCGTCGCCGAGCTGTGCCGCCAGTCTGATGTCTCTGTACTCAGAAGCTGGAACAAAGATGCAGCTTCGGCATATGGGATCCCTAGCGAAATGAAAAGATGATGTGTCAGTTCTTGTATTCAAGCACCGTGGAGTGTGGCGAAGCTCGTAACGCAAGCCTATGGGATGCGCATTGTCTCTGTCCACTCACCAACTTCCTGTTCTCATGGAGGTGAATGGCACCATCAGAGTCTCGAAGCGCAGGAGTTCCATGTCAGAGAGGTGAGAACGTACCATGATTGATGCGACTGTATCCGGATACCGTGGCGTGTATCGTTACTCTTGGTCCTCTGATGGCTGCAATTTCCGTTTCCTCGAAACCGTTCCGCAGCCCGTATAAGTGGGCGCATGTTCTATACTAGCCTGAAGTTAGTGGCCATCAAAGCGTAACCCCCTGCCCTACTGCCTAATTTGCGATTGTCGAGGTCGGCCAACCTGAGATCTTGGATGACTGATGCGTCTCCGAAATCACATGATCGCGAGAAACAATGGCGAATCTGTGCCTCAAGGCAGCAGCCACCACCTGGTCCTCCCCAGCGAGTTGCAGTTCCGGTGCAGTGAGGATATCAAGCAGTGCTGAAATGATCGAACCTGCTGTCGGATCGTGCACTCACCATCTTCGGGATCTTGCGCGGGTATTTGCGAAATATCGCACTAACAATCAAGGAACCTGGAAGATACTAGATTTAGTAGGCCATGTATCGGAGTAGAGTACAGATTAAAATAACTCAGATCGACGCACCGCTGTAATCTCAGGATACTCATCGCAGCCTGGGACTCTCATACTCAGGAGAAGACAAGAGGGAACAACGCACCTTTCACCGCCGGCATGACGGAGTTGAATGTAGGACAGATCGACAGCACAATACATAGCTCGAGTTGGTAGTAACGAGCCATCTTGCTGTCTGGTGATCCTTGAGAAGCCATCAGGCGTTGGCACATTGCGTCTGCTCCATGTCTGATAATTGAACCGCCAACAACAACTCTTTCAGGGTCGATGGGAAGTCAGAGTTCGCATCTCTCACTTCCCAGCCGTTCAACCACTGTAGGATAGCAAACGGAATGAGTGACTGGAACGAGAGCCCTAGAAAATAGAGTCTCACCGGCTCGTTGGCTCGACGTATGCCTCGTTGCGAATGAGATGCATACCCCTTTGCTTCATGTTCACTGAACGTGAGGATGGTAGTGAGATCCGATAACAAACATAGTGTTATCGATGGCTCGAGAAACGAGCGGGGTAAGTAGTAGCGGTCACGTGCGCGGCAGAAGTTACTGGCCACAATCGGCCACGGGCGGTCGACTCGTCCCAGAAGCCTGTTCTTGTCTTTGGTCGGCCGGCTGAGAGGTATTAGAGACATGAGGCAAGCACAAGAGTACCAGGCAGAACACGCAGTATACCAAAGACACAAGGTATTACACTGCTTTTCGCGCCATCCGTTGCGGCATCCAGAGGCCCGAGCATATATTTGACTTGTTGTGCGGTGCGGTCAGGACATCTACGCCGTCGAAGAGCCCTGAGTAGTATGAAACGGCCTTCCATTCCGACTGACGCTGCTATTCGAAATCACAAGAGGAGTTGTGTCGACATGCTGGGCCAACGAGGCGCAACAAACCAAACTGCACGTTTCTTCTAAACATGACAGGAGAGTACTCGCCCGAGGTATAGATGCAATCGGAGATCGACACTGGGAGCAGATGGGCGGAGGAAGCATTCGCACGGAAAGCAGCACCGTGTGATTGGCAGGCCAGATAACAGACACAGAGGCACAGCCAAGAGTGGACCAGTCCTCCAGCACGGCTGTGACGTGACGGGTGCTAACGATAATGAATGCGCCAACCTGTCGGACAGAGCAGAGAGCGCCATTAAGAATTTCCTTGGTGAGTTGCAGTCGCTAATCCAACGCAGTATACCACAAAGGGCAGGTCAGCTGGTGTTGGTGAGAGCAGTAGATGTCAGCACCTACGACATGTATTGAACGGCAAGGCTCCTTTCGTATTCAGCATTCAACTGTGAGTGCCACCCGCGAAGCCGTGCAGTAGCCACAGAAGTCTTCCAACGTTCCTGGAGTAATGTCGCCTTTCGCGTTGACACAGATCATGGCGAATGAGCATTTACACCCTGGAACGAGACAAACTGTCAACCAGTTCAAGCAGGGACGGCCTGGAGTATTCTTTCTGGTCTAGCCACGGATAATATCTCCAGCGGGAATTTCAGCCTCAGTATACAGTAAGTGCGCTATCCAAGAACGGTCAGACCAATGAGGATGTTTACAGAGTAGGACGCACCGATCACTCCCAATATACCAAAGTTCCAAGGTGGTCAGCATTCAACGGGTGCTAAATAGGAGCCATAGAACTGCCGCAACGTAACAAGACTCAGCAGAAGCGGGATCGTCGAACACAAAGTTCTACGTGGCGGGGGATCTGCAGCCCGACATTTTACCCAAAGCCCGCCTCTTAGGTTCAACAGTGGTTGAAAGCTATCTCCAGTGTCAATATAACGAACAGAGTTAAGAGTTTGTGGTCGAAATGAACGCTACATGAACGGGGAAAGCACGCCAGCGCGACACACGCGCGACCCTCACCTTCTACGCGTGCCTGTCACGTGATTAAGCGTTGAATTCCGTTTTCGGCAAGTGTCGTTGTTTTCAGGACCCCTGATAATCCACCGAGCGCCCATATGCCAAAAGTCCCGGATTTGAGGGCGCCGCAGGCCGCAAAAATGTCGAAAATCCCGGATTTCAGGCCATTTTGGCG